>CM035437.1:9706587-9886587 GCA_020310875.1 Ceratopteris richardii | reverse complement strand
ATCCCATGTAAAAATAATGAAATTATTTTTGGTTGAGTAGGTTGTTCAAATCCCAGATATCTATCCACATACTACTTTAATATCCTCATAGCCAATCTCAGTAATTCGTGGCTAGCTTATTTGAAGCTATGGATAAGAAAAGAAGTGTTTCGCTAGACTCCCATCCTTCCCAAAACTGCCCTATAAATTCATCCAACAATTGGTCAATAGTGGTGAATCTGTTCCTATCCAGTGGTTGGAACCAAAAGAAGGTGTTTCCTACCAACGTCTATCCAAAGGCCTCACATCAAACAAAGAACTCATCTACTTGTTTTTTCCCCAAAAATTATTTGAATTTGTTCATACGATCATAGGGATCACTACATCCATCATAATGGTTTGTCATGCACTTTGCTACTTGTGAGGGCATCCCTCTTCTATTTGTGCCAGGAGGTCAACGAACAATATGAACATTAGGGAAAATGACTTGGCTTTGGCCTCTATGAGGTCTTAGAGAGAATAGAGGTATGCTTGGTGCTCCTCCTCCTAGGATTGGATTAGGCATAGCCATGGTGATTGGAATGTTGAACTACACTTGGGACCGATATTGGACATTGTTCCAAATGAACTATCCAAAACGAGGGTTTTCATGATTTCCATGATTCCCACTTAATTGAAATGACAAGGATTCTTGTTTCTTGAGTGGAAATGTTGGCAATCTTGTTGGGGGATTCTTTTGCAGAAAGAGACTTGAGTATTTTTGGGAGAAGGAAGAAGAAGAAGAAGTGGAACATAGACACTGGAAGCTTATGTATATATATTACCAGTAGGAAAATACAATGATGATGTATGAAACAAGACCAAGTGTTCTCTGTGTGGGGTGCTTAATCACAAAGAATACACACACACACACACACACAAGGTTACAAGATACCCAAAATTCCTTATGCTGCCAACCTTCTCTGCATTAGACCTCCATCTTCTCCAGGAGCTTGCTCTTATGCACACCTTGCACTCAAGCTTCCAATAGGGTAGGAGGGAGGGATACCTTTTGTCGACATGCATGCCTCTTCAATGGTACCTTGTGACACCTTGATTGCCTTGCTTACTAGTTTTGTGCACTTCTTCTCTACACACATTAGATCACCCTTCTTGCCCCTTTGTCACACTTGCTTCTTTGCGTCGCTCTCTGATTGATTGTCTCTTGCTCTCCTCACCTAGTGTAGACTATGCCCTCACTTTCTTAGTCTAACTCCAAGAATAATGCTCATGTCTTGTGTGTTGATTCACTTACGTACACCGCTCCTAACTGATAGAGTATCTTGGTGCTCACTTTGATGTCCCAAGGATGTCTAAAACTGTGTACAACCAATGACCCCCTATTTTGTCATGTAGTGACTTTAGGCCAACAACAAAATTTTAAATAGGAGGCCATACATACACTTCTACATATCGCTTCATCTTCACATGACTTCACTTTTGCCTTCATTTCTTAAATATGTGTACCTAAAGGAGAGTTAAACACTTTAAAGCCCTTGAAAACCTTACAGAAAGACAATCTGCAACCTGCATTCAACTTTCTACAAAACCATAACCATTATGAATAAATTTTTTGTGCACTACCTATGCACCTTGTTCGCGGCTATTTGTGCACCACCTATGCATCACTTTGCACTTCTGCACCACCCGTGCATCGCTTGGAATGACATCACTTTGACCTTTCACCAATTTTGCAATTGATCACTTTAACTTTGACCATTTTGACTTTGACCATTTTGACTTTTATCACTTTGACTTTGACTTTCTCAACAATTACCCATCACCTAATGGGCTCTCTGTCCCAGAGAGATAATAGCCAAACCATGAGTAGATAGGGTTCATCTTGCTTCCTGTTGTGCACAACCTTCCAAAATGACAATTGAGTAGCTACCAAGTCCACCAAGAGCATGAAAGAATAATCACCAGTGAAGAAACAAAACTAGAAATGGCGCATGGAAGAAGCAAAAGCTGGAGAAAGGAGGATAGAAAGGAAAGTTTGGGAAGGGTTAAGGGCTTAAAAGGATAGGGTAAGGAGTGCTAAGGGTAGGGTTGGGTGGAGGTATAAAGGGAGGGACAGGGAGTATGATTAGGGGGCTTTAGAGAGGGACAAAAATGCTAAAACATGAAAGTTGCAGAGGGTGCATATGGAAAAATATGAAAGATGTGGGAAAATAAGATAGAATAGACCATGTGGACCATGTCTAGAATAATAAACACATGTTAAATGTGGACAAAACATGTAGGTTTGGACTAAAAGTAGGAGAAAAGTTTGGATTTTAGGAAAATAAATGTAAAAGTTGAGTCCAATGGTGTTGAGAAACATGAAATGGACCCCAAATTTGGAAAAGATGGCCATCCAAGGTGCAATCCAAAGCCAAAAACATTTTTTCAATAAAAATTAAAAAATATTAGCTACACCATAGGATAATATTATCCTATGGTGGGCGAGGGGGGAGAGAGGTTAGAGAGAGAGTAGAGAGAGGTAGAGTGAGGTAGAGATAGAAGATAGAGAGAGGTAGATAGAGGGGGAGGGGCAAGGGGCAGGGTTGAGAGAGGACAGAGAGAGAGTAGAGAGATGTAGAGAGAGGTAGAGTGAGGTAGAGATAGAAGATAGAGACAGATAGAGAGAGGTAGATAGAGAAGATATAGAGAGGTAGAGAGAGGTAGAGAGAAGATAAAGAGAGGTAGAGAGAGAATATAGAGAGAGATATAGAGAAGGTTTTTTTGGGAATAAAAAATAATAGCGGGGGGTCACTTTTTTTAGAAAATATCTAAAAGATAGACAAAAAGTCCCAAAAAAAAATCTCAAAAAATTCCCTAAATTTCTACACCACTTTTCCTAGTCAAAACTAGAAGAGCCTCCTTTTTTTTCTATTTTATCAAGAAAATGATATTGAAAAAAGATAAAAAATTCTTTAAAAAATTTCTAAAAATTCTTAAAGAATTCCTAAAAAATTTCTAACAAGGTGTTCATGAAAAGGGCTATGAAATGTCTTCTAAAAATTGCATAAAAAATCAAAGGAAAAACATGAAAATTGATCAAAACTAATAAAATTGAAGCCAAGAAAAAAGGTATGAGAAGGCTATGTACAACCTGGACAGATTTTGCAAGTTCAACATGATCCAAAAAGCTTTGCTTGTGCTGATGATGGGCCTTGATCATGGATATGAAAACTCATGGAAAATCTTTGCCCTCCAAAACCTCTTGCTTTACCGCACTCTCTTTCAGTTTTCTTCCTTTTGGACACACTAACCATGTGATAGATCCACCCTAAGTCCTTCATTGGAATAATATTTCCAGCATACTCCATCTTTTGTATCTCTGTTTCAGCTGCTGTGTGATTTAATTTGTAAATTCTTAAAGAATTCCTAAAAAATTTCCAACAAGGTGTTCATGAAAAGGGCTACAAAATGTCTTCTAAATTGCATAAAAACTCAAAGGAAAAGCATGAAAATTGATGAAAACTAATAAAATTGAAGCGAAAAAATGGTATGAGAAGGCTATGTACAACTTGGATAGATTTTGCAAGTTCTAGATATCCAGAAAGATTTATTTATGTTGATGATAGGCCTTGAACATGGATATGATGACTCATGAAGGCTCTTCGCCCTCCAAAATCTCTTTCTTTATCGCACTCTCTTTCGATTGTCTTCCTTTTGGACACACTGCCCATGTGATAAATCCAACCTAAATCCTTCATTGGAATAATATTTCTAGCATACTCCATCTTTTGTATCTCTGTTTTAGTTGTCATGTAATTTAATTTTTAAAATTTCATTTTTACTGTTCCAGCTTCTTCAACCAACAGAATCTTGTATTTCCAAAGACCTGCAAGTACTCCTTCCACATCTTTGTAAATCCTTGAACTTACTACCATAAAAATTATCATAACATATGATATTCATACTAGTATCCATAACCAAGTGACCATTGATGTAGGATTTGAAGTAGCTTCATCAATCTTGTAGTTAAGGATATGTCTTTTCTTCTCCCTTTTCTGGCATGTGATTGGTTCACCCAAATGAGCAACCTAAATCATCTCCTCTTTTCCTTCATAGACTTCCTCTCTACTTGAGTTTTTTGGAAATTTTCTATAGCAGGAAGATGAGTCTTCTCCATGTAGCCAAGCCACCATGTTCTCTTCTTCATATAAATCTTCCTTTGGGTTCTCCAACATATCTTCTTCCATATAAATGCCAATTTTCTACGTCGTGTTGGTATGTATTTGGTTATCTAATCCTTATTCTAAAAATATATGTTGAAGCTCTTTTCCCTCTTGTTTTGTCCTTGCCCCAATCATGCAGCACATTGGCATGCCTTAATCAAGGTCTCCCAATCAACAAGGGGAAACTTCCATCTACATGTTGTAGCCTTAAGACAATGAAATTCAAGTTAAAGATGGTACCTTGTATCTCAATTGGGACTCTAGGGACCACTCCCATACGCCTTACTATGCTTTGATCTGCTAATGTTATAGTGAAGTTGGTAGGTATTGAAGGTTGTAGTCCAAGCTTTTTCATGGTATGCGTAGGCATCAAGCTAATGCCAAAACCTCCATCCATAATAGCTCCTTGTAACTCACGTCTTTTGATATTGAATGTTAGACATGGGCTCTTACAATCTGTGAGGGGGGCTCCCCTACCATTTTATCCTTACTCAAAGTAGTAGTGTTTGCAACTAAAGTTGTAATGGAGGCCTTGTCAATGATCTACAAGACCTCTAACCTGAATTTTGCATCCATACTTATTAAATAAAAAATACTGACCTTCTTTTTAATTGATTTGAATAGTCTTGAAGCTTCCAATTCCTTTAGAGCATGGGCTCTATTTGGCTGCTCCAACTGCTCATGAGCCCTACTCAATGCATGCCCAATGGCATCACTAGTACTTATGAGATCTTCGAGTCTTTGGCTTGTATCTTCACCAGTATTGGCCTTATCTTTGGACATCCCTTTGCCTTTGTTCAATCCACTAGTACTTGACTCTTGGCTTATGTTTATTTGGGCCTTCCCCTTGCTTCTTGTTTGCATTACAAAAGAGTCAATTTCTTCTAATTGTACTACTCTAGGAGATGGTGATTGCACATTGACTTGTTCTACAACTCTTTCTTTGTTAACCGAGATCATTTGTATATGAGGCCCGCATGTAGATGGCTGGTTCTTTGGACAACGATTGGTATAAGGATCCCTTGCCTTTGGGTAATTTCTACAAGGAGGGGCATTTTCTGGTAGAGTGCACCTACTTTGGTAATGCCCGCATTCTCCACATCTGAAACAAATGATTGGCCTTCTTGGCCCATTTCCAAAGTTATCCCTAGGTCATGGTTTATAATTGTTACCTTGATTGGGTGCTGCTACCATCACATTGGTTGATAGTTGAGCTCCTCCTTGTCCCCAATAAATTTGTATAGGCATCCCTCTTGAGTGACATTCGTGAGCCTCATGACTAGCTTTCCTGCATAACAGGCAAGTCACACTTAAAAGAGGGAACTTACTTACCACATGACCCTATTTGCTACACATGGTGTGCCACAATCCATTTTTTGATGGTACCTCCCTGGAGTTCTTATAGCTCATGTAGAAGTTGTGCCAACTCTTCTGCTTGGGCTTCCTCTTCTTTTTGTAGCTTTAAGCCCTCAATTTCTCACCTCAGCTGAGTAAGCGCACTTTCCTCCTCTTTGTGGGGTTTATTCCTTTTCAAGCTCTCAAGTTCCTTCCTTAATTGAATTACAGGGTCCTCAAATTCTATAGGACATGATAGACTAGAAGAGCTTGTCCCATATTGATGCCTAATGTGCTCCAATCATGTGGTTGTATTAATGAACTCTTCAATTGTTGTTGTAGGTAGCATTAACTCTTTAATTTTACTCTATGTTGATATTGGAAGTGGCTAGCCACTAGCTAGCCACTCCTTGATGAAGAATTCATGGGAGGGTCTCAAAATTTACCCATTAATGTCTTGACTCTGGTGACAAATTCTAGAAACATCTCCTTGGGACCTAGTCTTAGATTTTCTAACTCTTCAATAATATTATCGGTTGTGTTCCCTTGTTGGAACTATCTTAAAAGCTTCCTTCATTAAGTTCCATGTAGTGAAATGATTATTGGCAAATTGACTAAACCATTTATCTGTTAACCCTTCCAATGTTGTTGGGAAAAGAGTAAAAATGCATCTTCCCTTTCCATTAGACCCCTTGTCTTACATAAGGCCAAAACTCTTCTAATATCTTCATCTCGGTCTTCTTGTGCTAATCCCTTGAAAGATGGAGATTTGATATTTAACCTGGAGAGTAGAGTTTCTCAGTCTACCTGAGTTGCCATATTTCTTACTGATGATATTGATGAAAGAGGGCTAATTGGCCTTTGAATAGCTTTTCTTCTTGTTGTTTTGCAAGGGACCCTCAAGGTTTGGGATTGGGTTGCATTCATGAGTTGCTCATTCTCCTCTTAGCCTAAGAGAATTCCAAGAAGATTACCTCTCAGATCAGCATTATCGGTATCCTTGCACTTCTTCTACACTTTGCAAATATTGGTTCTCCTATGCTCAAGCCTCCTTGTCCTCCCACCAGGCATGCCAAATTTTGTTGGGGGATTCTTTTGTGGAAAGGGACTTGAGTAATTGTGGGAGACGCAAGAAGAAGAAGAAGTGGAACACAAATATTAGAAGCTTGTATATTGATTAATAGTAGGAAAATACAATGATGATGTATAAAAAAAGTCCAAGTGTTCTTTGTGTGGGGTGCTTATTCCCAAAGAATACACACACACACAAGGTTACAAGATACCCAAAATTCCCTATACCACCAACCTTCTCGGTACGAGACCTCCACCTTCTCTAGGAGCTTGCTCTTGTGCACACCTTGTACTCAAGCTTCCAATAGGGTAGGAGGGAGGGACACCTTCTATCAACACACACACCTCTTCAATGGTACCTTGTGCCATCTTGATTGCCTTGCTTACTGCACTCCTTCTCTGCACACACTAGATCACCCTTCTTGCACACTTTGTCTCACACTTGCTTCTCTGCATTGCTCTCTAATTGATTGTCTCTTGCTCTTCTCACCCAGTGTAGACTCTGCCCTCACTTTCTTAGTCTAACTCCAAGAATTATGCTCATGCCTTGTCTGTCGATTCACTTATGTATGCCGCTCCTAACTGATAGATTATCTTGGTGCTCACTTTGATGTCCCAAGAATGTCTAAAAATGTGTACAATCAACACCTCCCTATTTTGTCCTCTAGTGACTTTAGGACAACAACAAAATTTTAAATGGGGGGGGCATACATACACTTCTGCGTACTGCTTCCTCTTCACATCACTTCACTTTTGCCTTCATTTTTTCAATATGTGTATCTAAAGGAGGATTCACTTGAACCTTCCAAACACTTTAAAACCCTTGAAAACCTTACAGAAAGACAATCTGCAACCTACATTCAACTTTCTGCAAAACCATAACCATTGTGAATAAATTGTTTGTGCACAACCTGTTCTTGCAATGGCCTCCAAAAAATCTCTTCATAATTGTCATCTTGGCTCTCTCTCACACCTCTCCCGCAAACAAGTGAGCTTCCAAGTGTGGTATGGGCTTATGATCCCTAGATTCAATCATACATTGCAAAAAAAATCTAAATTTTATCTTGCTTTGTTTGATGATCCTTCTAACCCTAACTCACTTTGTCATTCCCAAATAGATATCTCTAGTGCTTAATGCCCTAAACTATCCTAACCCTAATAACTTGCTTCACACTCACTAGTGGTGGAATGTGGTACAAGTGTCAATATTATGACATTTCCCTTCAACTTAACTCGCTCTTCGTGCACCTCTACTCAACAATGGTACTATAGCACTCATGTAGGCACCCTTACATAGAGCCTCATCCCCATCAATAGTGCTAAAAACATATGTAAACATGTAGAATAATTGCAAATCAACCTAGCTAGCAATCATACGATGCATGAGCACACTCAGGTGGTGACTTTACTACCATGTAAAATTGTCAAACCGAGAGTAGAACTAACCAAGTGCATAGAAACATGTGCACATGTATGATGGATAATGCATACCATGGTCAAGTAAACATTTGGCACAAGAAAATCACCTCACACACTCACCTTTTACACCCAAATATGCACCATGACATTTCTAGCAATAGTAGACACAAAAATATTGTTTTCTCTCAACCTCAAGATCCAAACATAGTCAATATCAGGTTCTTTCAAATCTCTCAATGAGAAACATATATTGGAAGTGATATGGATCACCTATCTACACCTCATGAGTCCCTACACCTTCCATAAACAATAAAACAATGAGAAATGGTGGGTAAGGGATAGACAACACTACTTACCACACATTCCATGCCATAGCCATGTACACAAGCACACCTACAAGGAGAAAAATGGGCAAGAAGGAGTTATAAGATTCTTCTCTTCAAGTTATTTCCTCTATTCAAAATGGGAAAATTCTTTACAAAAGAGTTGGAATTGACTTATATACATGAGCCCATAAGAGTATCATTTTGGATGAGCATAGTAATAGCATTGATCTCCCTACTACTAGAGGGGTTCATACCTTGGAGAGAGCTATATAGAGGCATAAGGTTGGGAGAAGATTCATATCTCTCATAGGTGGTGGTCCTAATTCTCTAGTTCTTCACACTTAGTGTATGCCAAAATACATAAACATCTTTATTGGAAGATGCTTAACATGCACAAGGTCCAAAAATGGAACCCCTCTTCAAAGCATACATGGAATTCACACTTGGAATTCCATTCAATGAATCAATCTGTATCCAATACATGCCCATAATTACCACTTGTTCTAGTGCCATGCTATGATGAACCTACTATGTTCGGTCTCTAATCATTTTTATGATACGAGTCCATTCTATGCTAATGAAAAACCTTCTTCTATTCATCTATGCTTTAAGTGCATCACTTAGATGATTGGACTTGTGCAAATTTTATGTACATTTGGACTTCACCTATTCCTTTTTATATGAATTCTTTCATCTTCAGCATAAAAAATGGAAAAAACATAAGTGAGAAAATTGTAAATAACATTTATTTCCATCATAGCTTTTTCCATCCTTTGTAATCCTTTTATAGTAAGGCTTATCTGCTGGGATACTTTGGATTTGAGGTTGTGGGCTTGAGCCATCTAGCCTCTCCAATCTTCAATTTCCTTTCTTTGGCATTTCCATACTTATTTGCATGCCCAAATATGAATTCAAAATTCTAAAGAACCCAAACGCATACTGACATTTTCAAATTTTCTTATCCAATCCATGCAAGAAGTATATTTGCATAAAGTATATGTATCCAAAATAGTTCCATATAACTATGAAGTATTTGGAAAATAAAAACAAGAAAAACAAAGGTGACTTAACTCTCCTTATCTTCAACTTCTCATAGATTTTCTTTGTAAAGGCATGGTTGTCTTGGACTTGAAGAGGGCTACCTTGTCCAATAATCACCTTTGAGACTCATTATGCTTCTTTCTCATTGATTTGTTTGATGTTCCCATTTTTTAATGCTTCTCATTGTGCCTCTTGGAAAAGTTAGCTTTGGCATTTATCCTTTTTTGAACTTGCAAAAGGAAAGGCCACACCCCTTCTTGGGGATCCAAGTTAACATTGAAGAACTCATGCTCTTCTTTATCATAAAAAACTTCAAGTGTCTTAGTGCTTTAGTAGAGAGAAGGAAATCATGTGGAGCTTCAAAGCTGAGTGCCCTATAAGAAGAGGAGTATAGCTCCAACTCCTACATCAAATAAAGGAATAGAGAGATGACAGCTCATGGACTGCATCATAGGCACCTTCTCTCAAGTTCCATACTAGAGGGATCATGTGGCATTTGGGGCCTCTCGAGCTTCCCAATGGTTGGTTGGGAGGGCTCCCTTGGCGTTTTCATGATCCTTTGAGGAGGTATTGTCGAAGAGATATCCCATGCAAGATCAAGGGAAAATCACAAACATCACCTAGTTGTGGATACCACTCTAGTATAATCTACATGTCCTGCCAAGAAATCACCTAAGCTAACTACCAAGATCACCACCAATAAGAGAGCCTATTTATCTAACCATCCAATTCAACCCATAAATACACTTCCAAGCCAAATGGGTAAAGCTAACCATGTGTCCAAGTCACATGGATGCTTATTGAGACCTTTACATGGGTTTTTAAAGAAAGTAACACATGGGATCATAGGCCTTCTAATTTCCTGAGGTCTATTGTTGTTACTGGAAAGCCTAAGTTCTTGACCATATTCATGGAATACATTGGACTTTAAGAAACAAATGTGTGTGTATACGCAGATGCTTAGTTCATTCTAGGATAAGTCTCACCATATTTTACCTATTGTAAAAGTTTTTTATGATGAAACATCCAGACTCAAGGTAGGTCTAAATAGAGCCAAAAACCATGATTCACATTTTTATTCAAAATTCAAACAAGTATCTGAAAAGTGATTGCAATCTTTTGGTACAATCAATCAACCTTTACTAACTAGAATCAAGGAGAAAAGCTTATATATACTTCAATGAAGAAGTCATAGAACACAACAGAGCTCAGACTAACTTCTAAAGTGACCATTGTACATATTTCGTAGCCATTAGAGTCATCCAACATCTCCAAACATTGTACTTTACATATCAATACATATAGTTGAAGTTTCATCATCATGTTGAGCTATTGTGTATTGGTGTATGCCCGCTCTTCAAGTCTAGTCACTTCTCACAATCATTAGAGTGAACCTAGAGTCTCCTTTTGTCATGAAATGCTTTGATAATAAAGGTAATACCCTTTTGAGATTTTTTGTGAAATATTGTGATCATTGGAGCTTTCTGTGTAAAGATATGCATAAATGGCTATGATTGTGCACATGCACTCTCTACTCCCTCAAATGTCAAGATCACACCTTTGAGTTCTTAACTATGTTTCTCACTCTCTAATTACTTAAATTCATGAAATAACTTGTATTAGCGCACGTACCTTCCTATTTGAAGTTTTGCAAAAGTATTTTACTTAATTTGTAGCAGGTTAGGAGCACTGAACATTTTTTGAGTGCCGTCGTCCATCAATAGAAAGTTTTCTCTTCATGCTCACAATGTAAAACTAGTCTATCTCAACTCACACATTTAGATGAATGCTCCAAAGTACTATGATCACATGTATTTATCAATTGCAATCTTAGAGAGTCTACTAGATTGTCCAAGCAAGAATTAGGCATGTCTGAAGTAGGTTTTTCCAAAGATCCTCATCTCTATACTCTACCATTAACTCCTCAAAATGGTATCAGATCATAATCATAATATATACATTATGGCTGATGGTTTTCCACCTTCAATTGATAAATATCAAATTGGATTGAGGTAACTATTCAAAATGCTCTCTAAGGATAGAAGCATATATGCAAGGAAGGAATTTGAATGGATACATCTCTAGAGATGAGTCGATGCCTATGCTAAGGAACAAAGGACAACTAATATAAAAAGAGCAATAGAGGTTAAACACATAGTGTGAAAAAGATTCTTTT
Source organism: Ceratopteris richardii (assembly GCA_020310875.1). Lineage (NCBI taxonomy): Eukaryota > Viridiplantae > Streptophyta > Polypodiopsida > Polypodiales > Pteridaceae > Ceratopteris > Ceratopteris richardii. The sequence goes on along the minus strand of CM035437.1, from coordinate 9,875,035 downwards.
GCAAGGTCATATATCTTAAAATCTATCTCTAATTTCTTATTTCTACACATTAGGGGCCATAAGACTTCACAAGAAACCTAGATTGCATTAGAAGCATTTTTCTCTTCAAGCATTAAGGCAAGGAAGAATCAACTATGGATGGATTTCAATCCCTCAAGAAGCAGTCCAAGAAAAGTGTCACCTAATTTTTCACAAAGATTAAGGATATAGGTGATCAACTAGGAGCATAAGAGAGGTCATAGATGAACAACAAATATTCAAACAAGCAATTAATGGAATCAAAGTAGATGATAAGTGGGAAGCATTAATCACTTCCATGGACCTATACATGGATATGCAAATACTAGGTTTCAACACACTTATGGGACAACTCTTCACTCATGATGATGACCTTATGAAAGAATGGAGATAAACAAAAAAATAACCAATCTTCTACCCTATACATTGATGAAGCTAGAAGTAGAGATGCTAAAGCAAAAGGGAAGAAGTATGATGAAGAAGCAAGTAGCGGGAGTAATTCGAAAGGAAGGGGTAGAGGAGGTAGACAAGGTAGGGGGACATCTCAAAGCTCTTCATCATGCACTATATGTGGAATTACAAATCATAACAATATGCATTGCTTCAAGAACCCAAGGAACCAAAGAGGAAGAGGATACAACAAAGGAGGATATGGAGCTCCTAGAGGTAGATACAAGATCAAATATGGCTACAATGGAAATAACTACTTCAACAACAACTATCAAGCAAGTTACAAAGGAAGGAGATACTACAACAATCACAAAAATACTAACTTCTACTCATGAATATGACTATGAAAAAAGGTAAATCAGATAAATATGTATTCTACATTGATTCTAGATGTTCAAATCATGTAGCAAGGAATGTAGAACTCTGCTTAGATTTGGAAGATTGTTGGAGGAGATGGTGGATAGTCTTCAGAGATGAAGTGGTGTAGCTTGATCCTAATTCACACCTGTCAAGAATGATTGTTGGAGAGTATAGTGGGACTCTTTAGATTGCTAATGATCATAAATAATCACCTATGTTGCTTGACTAAGCACAAGAATTTTCATAAAAGAATAACAAAACAACAACACTTTTAGTATGCTTCTCCACTTTTATGCATAAATCATCTATGCATGCAACATTTTTTAATAACTTTTTATAGCATTTTGATACGAAATAGAAAATTAAAAAAAAAAATCAACTAAGTGCTCTACATGCACTTCCAAGAAAGTATGTTGGCAGGCACACAATATACAACAATATAACCAAAGGGCACTGCACTCCCTTGAATAACAATCCTAGTGCTTGTCCCATGGATAAAATGGTTAAAACATTGGATGTTCTTACTTCCTCCTCATTGTACCTGCAAAAGAACATGCTACCATCCTACTTTTACAAAAAATGCAGATCTAAACAAGTATATGGAAAAACATGTATGCATATATAATGTGGTATGCTTGTCCTAGATGCAAAACAATGCATAAAAAGAGAGTAGAAATGCATAAAATCATGAGAAAACTTATCTTATGTATTGAAAATTCCATGTGCATGTATGGTACAGGTACTCAAAATGATCAATATGTAGCCCTCTTGAGTCTTCTAGTTGATCTTGATCCTCCTCATGTCCAAAAAGTGCTTCTACAAGAGTCATTGATAATGAATAGCCAACTTTGAAGCTTCACATAGGTGTGTAGATGAAACCAAATGATTGCTTTTAGCTATTGAATATATAGCTCTCTAAGTAGATATTCCATATGAAGTGGAATCACTTCATTTGGATGCAAAATGAGAGAGCTACAACCATTTTAGTGGAGGTGAGTACTCTAAATGTTCCCTTCAAGAGGGGGTTTGGAGATGGGAAGCTTGAATTCTTCTCCTCCTCTATGGAGCTTCGGGGCCAAAAACTTTGCATGCTTAGCTTCTATTATGCCGCATAGCTCTCCAGTAGTGCCAAAATGGGTATGAATATAGTTGTGCTTCCCTTTTTCTCTCAACTCATCTAGAAGAAAAGAATCTTCACAGTTCACTGCTACATAGGCAAGGAGCTGAGGCAGGCACTTAGATATGTGGGAAGCTCACACAAGGTGGCATCCTTGTTGGCACATTGGGCAGACAAAGTAGGTGCATGAGCAGTGCCAGGTTCAAAATGTTGGCAGAGATGAAGTGGCACCCAAAAAAAAAACTTGTCTTTTTTCGTGGCAATGACCTGTGCAAATCTTCACATGATGGCAACTAAAATGCTCTCATAGAGATGATGATTCCATGCATACTTTCTTTCGTTCTCCCACAAAAAATCCTCAAAAACTGATGCCTTAAGGGCTCTGATACCAACTGTAACAATTTCCTAAATTCTCTATGAAGGCTTGATACTTAGAACACATGAATGATGTGTGTTCATCTCTCCTCTCATCCTTTATATCCCCTTGTGTTCAAAATAGCAATGCTCTAGAATGACATAGTGTCAACATGTGGCCACCATGCAATAGTCATTCCCATTACCATTGAATACCTTAGGATATCCCCCGAGCTAGGGACCTCGGCTCTGACTAGCACTTGTCCTGCACACATGAGATGGTCTCTATAGACCAATGTCTAACACTTTTGTACTTTAGTTGAAGTACCAACATCTTCAAATACAACTACTAGTGATAACAAAATAGCAAAATCTCGAGGGGATGCACATGGTAACAAATCACTTCCATGTGGGGGTGGATAGACTAAAATTGGTGTACAAATACAATCCAATTTAGTTTTACTAGAAGCTTCGTTTTGATGCATAATATTTCTATACAAATAAAGAAAGAGATGATAAAAACAACCTCCTTAGCTTCTACTTCAACAATGAGCTTCCACACTTAAGTCTTCTATCAAGTACTCTTCAATCAGGTATGCAGCAACATACAAAAGAATTACTATTAGGACAAGTAATTTATAAGAGAATACCCTCATTTAATTTTCTTTTATTTACTTTATATTTTCTTTTTTTATTTCCTATTTTTCTTTATTAAATTCATTTAATTTTCTAGTTATTTATTTTCTTTTTCATACATTTTTCTTTTTACTTTTCTTTAATATTCATCTATTTATTTTATATTTCATGTTTATTTTAATGAATTTCCTAGTTTTTCTTCTTATTTATTGTTTATTTTTCAGTTATTTCTTCTTATTTTTCATTCATTTTTATATTTTTTCCTGATTCACTAACTTTTTTCCAAATTTTGAATTCATTTCTATTTCTAATATTCTACTTATATTTTTCCTTTTTTTATTCATTTATTTTCTATTTTTATTTTCTTTCTTTATCTCTTATTTTTGTATCTATTAATTTTAACTATAATTTAGTGAACAAGAAATTGTAAATAACACAACATTATATAAATAAAATAAATTAAAAAAGAAATATTTTCTAAACCAACTCTTTAAAATAATAGAAAAATATATCTCTCTCTCTCTCACTCACTCATGTCTCTCTCTCTCTTTTCCCTCTCTCTCTCTCTAGATCTCACCTATGTCTCTCTCTCTCTCTCTGTCTCTCTCTCTTTCTCTTTGGTTGTTGTCTAGTCATAGGGGGATCCAAATTTCCAATTCTCTCCATCTTTAATAAGAGGAAAGGAAAGTTTTATTTGTGCTACGAAAATTCACTATTTGATACACTTACATTCTTTTAAAGAATAAACTTTTGTTGAATGCATGCTAATGCTTGTAATGATAAATTAATTTCATTATCTTGTTAGATTAAATCGATTGAGATCTCTCTTATTTCAATGTTCTTCTAAGATTAAGTGTAAGATAATGAAAACAAGATAAAAAAGCATTGAAACCAAGCATCAATTGGAAAATCCTTAGCTCTATTTTGATCTAGATCCATCCTTTGATCCATGAATTATCTAGAGCCACCCTACTCATTCTTGCTAATTAGCTTCATTAGTCTCATGCATATCCTCTCAACGTTGAAGCAAAAGGATCTTTGGAAGCATGGCACAGCATAGATAGGTTAAATGGCTCTATAGGATCATCATATGGCCCTTATGCTTTGTTATTGCATGAAAAGATAACCAGTAATATGGATTGCATAGAAACACATGTCTGAAGGATCAAAACCCTTCAGCCTCTTGTTTCTAAAACACTTACAGAAAACATTATGCTCGTGCATGTGGGTTTTCTTGGAGCATCAAGTTCATTTGTAAATAAGAGAACAAGAGAAGATCTATAGCATCGGAATGATGAAGGCTTCATTGGATTGTTGAATATTCTCCTTATGCAAGTTTGTAGATTCAAAACCAAAATAGCACAGCTTCCTAAGGCACTAATGTTGTTTTGAATGCTTATATCAAAATAAATCCTAGTAAGGATCAAATTGAAATATGCAGTGCAATGGTATGGATAACACTTTGCCTCCCTCTAAGATGGAATAAGTTCAAAACTCGTACCAAAATGCTCATGAAAATCCAATTAATTGATGTTTTTCTATCATCAGTGCTTGATCCTTTGTCACCTTCATTAGTCCTTGCACGTGATTAATAACATAAGTGATGCTCTGGCAATCAATTTCTTGTTCATGTCAGTCCCTTCTATTACAGGAGGTTGTTGGAATTAGACGTCTAGAGAAGCACGAGAACAGCACAAGGAAGAAGAAGACGCTTGGAGCACAACACACAATACTGAATGTATTACCACTAGAATGTACAAAGATAAGTAGCATGTTAGGGCCATAGGCATAAATACAACCCGGAGGAAAAAACCTCCAAGAGAGGCAAAAAAGTGTCTCGGCAGTCCTACTGTGTTCACACACATCACTACCTAAATATATCAACAAATCCCCCCTGGGAGAGATGCATTGAACAAGGAGTTGGCACTCATGTATGAAGAAGTGCCAAGCTATGTGGAATCAATCCACAAAAGGAAGTAAGTCCAAAGCTTTGCGGAAATCTTCAAAGTTCTCCCTAGGTAGAGCCTTCGTGCAAAGGTATGCAATGTTCTCTTGCGTGGGCACATATGCCAAGCTAATTGAAGCAAAAACAACTAGTGGATACACGAGTGTCAGAGCAACCAGCCCAGTCAGAGTCAGAAAAAACATGCAAATCTAGCGGTAGTGATCCCCCCTTGGGATAAAACAACCCAGGTAGCCAGGTACCACTCAAGTAGCAAAAGATGCACTTAATCGCCTGCCAATGCTTGACACATGGGTAATGCATAAACCTGCTCATATGTGAGATAGAAAACTGAATATTTGGTCGAGTAATGCATAAGTAAATCAAGCATCCAACATCCTGCTGATAGAGAATAGCATCAAATGCATCTCTAGCATCATGAAGACTCAATCCTAAACATGTCTCCATAGGAGTGGCAATAGGTTCACAGTCTTCGAGGCCAAAACACTACAATAATGTGTCAATATATTTTGTTTGACACAAAGCTATTTTGCCATCAACTTGCATAAATTGAATGTCCAAATAATGATGCAAATGCCCCAAATTAGACATCTCAAATGATCATGCAAATCAACCTTGAAATCAGCAATATGCTTCTCATGAGGACCAATGAGCAGCATGTCATCAACATACACAACAATGATTAGAAGCACATCATTAACATGCTTAACATATAAGGTGCTTTCAGTTGGACTGTTCTCAAAACCATGTGCAATCAAATAGGCATGTATCTTTTCATACCAAGCACATGGTGCTTGCTTTAAACCATATAATACCTTCTTTAACCTGGACACTTGGTTTTCAGGCCCTTTTCGCACAAACCACAGGGCTGAAAAACATACACTTCTTCATGCAAGTCACCATTCATAAATGCTATTTTAATGTCCAACGAATGTACATTCCAACAATGATGAGCTGCAAGTGCACAGATGCTAGGAACAGTAGTCATTTGACAAGTAGGAGAAAAGGTCTCATCAAAATCAATGCCTCTTTCTTGAGCATAACCCTTTGCAACAAACCTAGCCTTATACCTATCAACTGTTCCATAAATTTTATGCTTCAGCTTGTATACCAACTTAGTGCCAATGGCCTTCTTGTTAGAAGGCAAGCCACATAAAGACCAACTACCATTTTTCATGATAGCATCATATTCAGATTGTATTGCAGCCATCCAATGTTCAGAATTTTATGCTTCATCAAACAAAACAGGCTCAGTCTCATCACATAGACTAGATGCAACCATAGCATAGCAATCCGATGCAAAAGAGGCACTATGAGAGCCTGAATGAGTATGATATGATAGAGATTCATCTAATTTGTTGTCATGCAAAGTCTACGCCAGCCATTTAGGCATACTTTTTTCCTCCTCAATATCAGCTCTCTCATCAACAAGTGCATCATGTAAATCTGCATCAAAAATAGAATGATCTGCATCATCACATGAAACCTGCAATGGATGAGAAGTTGCCTCATTAGGACTAGCACTAGACTCTCCACCTATAAAAAGAGGTAGCAAAGTATCATACATGTCTTTGGAGCTAACAAATGTCTCCTTCGTACATGAAACTAAATTCCACAAAAACAGCATCACAGCTGACCAAAATGCATTTAGTTTGTGGGTGATATAGACAATAGCCTTTGCCTTCAGAACTGTACCCAACAAAAATACATTTTACTACTTTATCATCCAATTTTATGCGATATTGTTGAGGCACTAATGCATATGCCAGACAACCAAAAACACGCAGATGAGCAACCGATGGCTTGCAACCATGCCAAGCCTCATATGGAGTGATAGACTGCAGTGCTTTAGTGGGAAAATGATTAAGTACATATGCTACACACATGATAGCCTCAAGCTAGAAACTATGTGGTAAAGCCTGACTCTTGACCATACACCTCGCCATCTCCATGAGTGACCTATTCTTGCGTTCAACAAATCCATTCTCTTGAGGTGTATATGGCATTGTACACTAATGTTTTATCCCACATTCAGCCAAAAATGCATTAAAATCAGAAGACATATATCCCCCCTCCCCCTCGATCAGAATGGAGGGTGCCCATTTTACATGCTGATAGATTTTCAACCAAAACCAAAAACTGTTTGAAGCACATAAACACTTTGGACTTTTCTTTGAGTGGATATACCCATGCATGCTTGGAAAAATCAGCAATGAAAGTCACAAAGTAAAGATAGTTTCCAAAAGAAGGTGTCTGCATAGGACCATAGACATCACTATGTCAAAGATGCAATTTCTGAGTAGCCCGAATTGAACCATCTTTTGGAAAGGAGGAATGCTCCATTTTGCCCAAAATACAGCCTTCACAAACATGTTTTTTGGGAGCCTCAACTTTGGGCAAAGAGAACACCATTTCAGATTTTTGCAAGCATAGCAAGCATAGATTTTTCATAATCTATGGGCTTATAGAGCCCACCAGATAAAATTCTAGAAGCAATAATCACGTTGCCATTTGATAGATCATGAATTGTACATTTTTCATCAACAAATTTCACAACCAAACCAATCTTAGCTAAGGCCAAAACTGATAACAAATTCTTCTTGATCCCTGGCACAAATAAAGCATCTGACAATGTAAAAGAACTACCATCACTAGTAGTCAAGATGATCTTACCAACTCCCATAACAGGATAAGAGGAGTTGTTGGCGCATGTATTAGTAGTCCCTATAGGGGCAGACTCTAGTGAAGAGAAGAAACAGCGCTCCGAGGTAATATGTTTGGTCATCCCACTATCAAAGTACCAAACATCTCAGTCTGTTACAGACATGCACTGCTCATGAGAAGATGGGTCAAAACTGCAAACAGTAGTAAACGCCCATTCTTCATCTTGCACAAGATTAGCAGACTCTATTTTTGCTATAGAGGCCTCTGCAACAACCATTCCAGCCTCTTTCTTCTTTGCCTCTTTAGCAGCCAGTTTTGGACAGCTCTTAATGACATGATCATTTGCTTTACAGTATTTGCAAAACAATTTTTGCTTTTCTGATTTCTTCTCATCTTTGTCTTCCTTCTTCGATTGTGCAGAATTAGCAAATTTCTGCTTACTAGCAGAAGAGCTCCATTTTCCTTTGTCCTTCTGACTAGCCAAGAAAGCTTGATCTGCAACATGCATAATAGACATGTTTTGCTTGGACTGATAATCCTGCAATAGAATAGAAACTAACTCTTTAGATGTTAAGGCATTTGGATTGCCTTTCATCATCAAACAAAGAGTAGAAGTAAAACTGTGATATGAGTTGAGAAGACCATTCAAAAGAGTCTACAAAAGTGAACAGTCAGGAAGGACGTCATCAGCAGAAATCAAATGTTCCTTCAAATCATTGATCTTTGTCAAAAAATTATCCATAGAATCACCTTCATTCATGTGCTCACTCTCCAACTGTTTTCGGAGCTAAGAAACACGAGCCTCATTCCTAGCCTAGTACAATGTGGTAAGTGTATCCCAAGCATCCTTAGCTATTCTACAAGACCGAATGTGAGGAATCATGGCACTTTTGATACATAAAGCTATCAATGCATGTGCCCAAACATCTCTGCCATCCCAATGAATTTTCTCTATAGTAGGTGCGATAGGAACCATAGCACAAACAGGAATCTCAAGAATATCAGCATCTTCAATGCCATCTGCATCAGATTCAATACCTGTATTTGTAGGTGTAATAGGACGTTTTTCAACACCCTACATGTTCCACATTCCTTTTGCAACATCGATTTGGTACCGCTCTTGCAGGCCGCACCGGAATAGTGCTTTACCCCTAGATGGTCTAGTCAACTACTGTGCCTCAACACATTTCAGGGAGAACCACCCTAGAGGAATTTGTTGGCCAAGCTAATAACCTGTTTAAGATGAGTTTTATTAGGAGTCTAGCAAGCTAGAAAATAAACCAAGGTAGGTAAAACATAATGGTTAAGAACAAACACCTTGTGAGAAAGAGAGGATTAACAGGCAAACCAGTAAAACATCTTAGTTCTAAATTTTTGCATTATCCACTCCCATCTTTGAGAAAGAGAAACCTGAAAACCCATAGCTATACCAAGAAGAAGAAAGATTTCCCCATCCTTAATAATATCACACCCAAGATCTTTGATGCAATCAGGCACAACATTGGTAGACGACTTGAAAGTAGTTTTTTGTGGTTAATATGCGAGCCACTGGCTAAACAAAATGTGTGCAAGGAGGCCAAAAAATTTTTTGCCACATTCTCATTAGCTTTGACTAAGATGTTGGTCTCATCAGCAAAAGCTTGAAGACAAAGCTATTTGTCACTACCAGCATGACTATGCCTTCCACTTTGTTGGTATCTAAAGCATCTTTTATGAGCCATCCCAAGGCATTACTAGCAATAGCAAAGAGGAGGGGAGCAAGGGGACATCCTTGCCTGATGGACCTCCTAAGTCTAAAGTGAGGAGAGAGATTACCATTCATGGCAATCCTCAAATGGGGATTCCCAAAGAGAGTACTGATAGCTTTAATGAAACATTTACCAGCACCAATATCATGGAGAGATTGGAGAACAAAATCCCATTCAATCCTATCATAAGCTCTGTTAAAGTCAATCTTAAAGAAGAAGAAGAAAGGTTGATTAGACTCAATAGCATAGTCTATCCCTTCCCAGATGGAAATAATGGCATCAAGAATATACCTTCCTTTAATGAATCCCTTTTGCTCAAGCAGGATGATGTTCTTCATCAGGGAGCTGAGTCTTCTAGCAAGGGAGGAAGCAAAGATCTTATAAATGCTATTTAGCCAAGTGATAGGCCTCCAATTATTCAAATACTCTTTAGACCCTTTTTTATGAATCAATTTTATCACTCCAGTGTTGACCTCAATAGGGAGAGTGCCTCTGCTAACATATGCTTTCCAGATCAATAGAATGAAGGGAGTCACGAAATATTTCAAAGTAATGAAGAACTCATTAGGGAGACCATCAATACCAGGAGTCTTGCAGGGTTACAATTTACTTATGGTTTCTTTAATCTCATCGACAGTGAGGGGCAGATCCAGCATGGAAGCTAGGCCTGGAGGAATAGTTTTTTTCCTTTTAAGAGGAATAAGGGCCCTGGCTTGGCGGATATCCTCCCTCCACTTGGGAGAACTAGAGAAAACATCAATAAAGAAGCGGTGAGCCTCCTGCAAGTTCTCCTCAACAGTGGTATCAATTCCACCATTCTTTTTCAACAACATAGGAACAAAATCCTTATTTTTCTTCTTTTTCAACATGGCGGACATACTTTTAGTAGGTCTATCAAGATTCCCTACCCAAAATTCTCATGAAGAGGAGAGAATCCTGCTAGCTTCAATGTACTCTTCAAATCTTAGTCTCTCCTGCAGAGATAAAATCAAATCCACTTTATTAAGACTTTGAGAGGAACCCAAGAGATCTATCTCCTTGACAATGTCCATCCTTCTTTTAGCACGAATGTCTCTCTTAATCCTTTTGTAGTGCAAGAAGAGAGCTTGAATGTCCCTAACCACTTTACCCCAAGCAACACAAGGGTTGCTTGAGCTGTGGAAATGGTGGGTAATGATGGCTTTAATCTTTTCAAGCACACAAGGGATAACTAGGAGAGCAGGATCCAAATGCAACCACCCAAGCTTATAGTTGGGTCAGTTACTCTTCAGGGAGATGTTAAGGGGAAGTTGGTCAGAGATGCACAAGGAAGGTTCTACTTCAATCTTAGCATCACAAAGCTATTGGAAGAAGGGAAGATTGACATAGACACGATCAAGCCTAGCAGCACGAAAGTTGTGCCTTTTTTGTTTGTTGCTCCAAATTCCGAAAATTGGATTGCTGCTATGCAATCTGAATATGATGCACTACTGAAGAATGGTACTTGGTCTTTATGTGACTTGCCTCCTAGCAAGAAGGCCATTGGCACTATGTGGGTATACAAGCTGAAGCGTAAACCTGATGGTACAGTTGACACGTATAATGCTAGGCTTGTTGCAAAGGGTTATGCGCAGGAAAGAGGCATTGATTTTGATGAGACCTTTGCACCTACATGCCGTATGACTACTGTTCGGAGCATTTGTGCACTTGCAGCCCATCATGGTTGGAATGTACATTAGTTGGACATTAAAATAACATTTCTGAATGGTGACTTGCATGAAGAAGTGTATGTTTTTTGGCCCCGTGGATTTGTGCAGAAAGGGCATGAAAACCGGGTGTGCAGGTTAAAGAAGGCATTATATGGTTTAAAGCAACCACCACGTGCTTGGTATGAGAAGATACATGCCTATTTGATTGCACATGGTTTTGAGAACAGTCCAACTGAAAGCACCTTATATGTTAAGCATGCTAATGATGTGCTTTTGATCATTGTTGTCTATGTTGACGACATGCTGCTCACTGGTCCTATTGAGAAGCATATTGCTGATTTTAAGGCTAATTTGCATGCCTCATTTGAGATGTCTGATTTGGGGCATTTGCATCACTATTTAGGCATTTAGTTTATGCAAGTTGATGGTGGAATGGCTTTGTGTCAAACAAAATATATTAACACATTATTGCAGCATTTTGGCCTTGAAGACTATAAGCCTATTGCCACTCCTATGGAGACAAGTTTATGATTGAGTCTTCATGATGTTGGAGATGCATTTGATGTTGTTCTCTATCAGCAGGTTGTTGGATGCTTGATTTACTTATGCATTACTCGGCCAGATATTTAGTTTGCTTTCTCACAGATGCGCAGGTTTATACATTACCCAGGAGTCAAGAATTGGCAGGCGTTTAAGCGCATCTTTTGCTACTTGAGTTGTACTCAGCTACTTGGGTTGTTTTATCCCAAGGGGGGATCACTACGGCCAGATTTGCATGCTTTTTCTGACTCTGATTGGGCTAGTTGCTATGACACTCGGGTGTCCACTAGTGGCTTTTGCTTCATGCTTGGTAGCTCATGTATATCTTGGTTGAGCAAGAAGTAGCCTACTGTGGCTACTTCTAGTTGTGAGGCTGAGTATAGGGCAGCTTTCACAGCTACTATTGAGTGTGTGTGGCTCAGACGCCTTATGGCTGATTTGGGTGTTGGTCAGTCTTCTACCACCACCATCTTCACTGACAGTCAGAGCGCATTAGCAGTTGCGAGGAACCATGTGTTCCATGCTCGCACTAAGCACATTGAGGTGCATTATCATTATGTCACTGAGAGGTTCTCTACTCGGGAGATTAGCTTGGCATATGTGCCCACACAGGAGAACATTGCAGACCTTTTCACAAAGTCTCTGCCTAGGGAGAAGTTTGAAGCTTTCCACAAAGCTTTGGGCTTACTTCCTTTTGTGGAGTGATTTCCACATAGCTTGGCACTTCCTTATACATGAGTGCCAACTACTTGCTCATCGCATCACTCCCAGGGGGGATTTGTTGATATATTTAGGTAATGATGTGTGTGAACGCTCTAGGACCACTGGGGCACTTTTTTCCCTCTTTAGGAGGTTTTTTTCCCCCGGCTTGTATATAAATCTATTGCCCTAATGGGCTACTTATCTTTGTACATTCTCTAGTAATACATTCACTATTGTGTGTTGTGTTCCAAGCTTCTTCTTCTTCCTTGTGTTGTTCGCGTGCTTCCGCAGATGTCTAACTTCAATAGTAGAGGCCTCTACACCTAAAACAGAGTCTGCTAATCTTGTGCAAAATGAAAAATGAGTGTTTACTATTGTCTGTAGTTATGACCCATCTTCTCATGAATAGTGTATATCTATAGTAGAATCAAATGTTTGTTACTTTGAGAGTGGGGCAACCAAACATATTACCCTACAACACACTTTCTTTACTTCACTTGAGTCTGCCCCTACAAGGAATACTATCACATGTGCTAACAACTCCTCTTGTCCTATCATGGGAGTTGGTAAGATCATTTTGACTATTACAAATGGTAGCTCTTTCACATTGTCAGATGCTTTGTATGTGCCAAGGATCAAGAACAATTTATAGTCAGTTTTAGCATTAACCAAGGTTGGTTTGGTTGTCAAATTCATTGATGACATATGTATAATTCTTGATATTCCAAATGGCAATGTGATTATTTCTTCTGACATTTTATGTCATGGGTTGTATAAGCTCATAGACTATGCAACATCTATGAATGATTCAACATGTGAAGTTCAAGATTCTTAGGCTATCTTATATGCAAAGCTTTGGCATGTATGCTGAGCTCATTTGAATTTTGTTACTTAGCTATGCCTATAGAAATCTCAAATGGTGTCCTCTTAGGCCAAACTTGAGACACCTGGTAAACATGTATGTGAAGGTTGTATTTACTATTTTGGGCAAAATGCAGCATTCTTGCTTCCCAAAATATGGTTTCCAGCTTGTTCATAGTGATGTATATTGCCAACATAATATATATTTCTTGGATCCACTCTTATTCATCACCATTTGTACCTTTTTCTAGTTTTAAATTATTCTAATAAGCACTCTTGTATAGGTGTGTGTGTGTGTGTCTGAGTGCCATACTAGCCAATAAGTGAGATTCATTCTCCTTTTAGTTGAGAAATCCCACATAGCATGGACTTTGCCCATTTTGTATATAAAGAGGTCACACCTCTCATTTAGGAGAGCATTCGTGGAGATAATGAGTTCATGCTAGTTTGTGGAATGCAGGGAGAGATTTTTTTATCGTCTTGATGTGCTTATGTACTTGCTTCATTCTTGTCTCATGCTTGTGACACCTTAGTTGTTGATTAGTGGCATGCTTATGCGTGTGTTTAAGATTGTCTGCGTGTGTTGTTAATGATGCTTTCATCTTCTTTAACACATAGTTTGTTGATGATCTCATGCTAATGAAGCACCACTACATCTATTGAATGCTTCTATGTAATATTTGTGTCTCATGAGATGCTCCTTGGTTTGAAAAATATGAGTTGTGATGCTACAATGTCAACAACTTTTGGTGTCATTACCAGGGAGCGTTCGTTTATCATGTATGTGATGGTTGATGGCATGAAAGTGACATGTATGCAAACTTTTCACGATGATTTTTGAGTTCTTCGTTTCATTCACTCTTGTGAGCATCTACAGCTTGCAAGATTTACTATAACTTGTTGAGATGAGCCATTTTTTGGTGTGGTGAAGATCCCCTTTTTGGGTGATTAATCTACCATGTGTGGTGATTCTTCAAGGTTACAAGTAGAATAGGAGTAGTTATTACAAGTATTTTTGCATATTATGTTATTTTTTCCATTAATTTTGCTGAATTTTTCTTTAATTATATGCAAATAAACTTAGATTGGGGGTGTTCTACAAGTATCAAGGAAGCCTTTGGCTCATCATCTTCCTCAATAAGCATGGAAACGATACTATTTCTCTTTTTTTGCATTGGATCATTGTTTTGGCCCTGCATTGGCTTAGCCAGAGAATGCTCTAGTAGATTACACACAAATGTTCAGAGTCCAGCTCATGGCCAACCCTCCTTTTCCATTGAATAGTGGTCTTCCCATTCCTACTACTAGACCATGCAGTCAGGGTCTTAGGCATATTGTCATCTTTATTGTTGGTAGACATGCCATGGAGATAAAAAAAAGATAGTTAGAGCTGGTCGAGTAGTTTGTGTTATTGGCCAAGACAGCCCGTGGCCAAGCGGCTACTGAACTTATTGTGCATGCTACTTCTCATCGTTCTATCTTTGCCTTTGTCGAGCTTCTTTTGATGCCTCACATAATCGATCTTCAAGGAATAGGGTATGCCAATTTTCTAGATCTTTTATGCCTATTTGATCATGGCACATGGATTGATTATAAGAAAAATGCTTCTCAACTTCCCACCTTAGGGATCGATCAGGAGCTAAAATTGAAGCAGCTTACTGTGCTTACTCTGGTAGAAACTATGAAGTTGTGAGGGGAAAGAAGTGTGTGAAGTGACAAGATTGGGCTTCATGAGATCAATACAGAACCAATTTTTGACATGGCACACAAGCTCAAGAGTTCCTCGATAGTTTTTTGGAGGGTTTGAAGGGTGTCGCAAAAGGAGTCATGGGTATTTTTGAAAAAAAGTAGGAGTTCAAAACATTGCAAAAGAACATTCAAAGGAGGATAGATTTGACCAAAGATTTGAAGGGATTTGGAGTGCAAAACAAGAGGAGCAAGGAGGAGATTAAGGGAGAGTGAGGAGAGGAGAGATGCGCACACATGCATGGGAGCCTCAAAACCAATATAATGATCTCTCTTGAGGCAATGCTCTATATATGATGTATATATATATATGAATATAGGGGTAAGGTCACATGATCCTTACATCCCCAACAATCTTCCACTTAAGGGTCGATGTGAACATAAGTGGAAAAATATATAAAGAATGATGTAGGACTATATACTAATGTACAAGAAGAGTCCGGATCTCAACCCATATAGATCAACCTACACCGATTGCCTTGAACAAGGCGTATCCATGCACCTCAAACTACTCTAGAATCATTTTGCTCTCATGGTACATAGTGTGTGATAGAGCAATTTAGCTCTTAGGGTGCATAGCTAGACACATCCTTGGTTGAGAGGATGACTGATTTAGATGTTGATGAGTTTAAACATGTAGTCATTCTTGGATTTGCTCATGCTAGATGTTGACATAGATATGTCAGGACATGTTGGTCTTGATGATGGTGCTTTGGATGCCTTGTATACAGGCATGGCTGACATGCTTAGGTTAGCCATGATAGCATAGGTTTCGTCAGCATTTAGGAGTCTAATGTGTGAATTATTATTCTTGAGATCTTATTGGAGCATTTGCACTTGGAGTTGTCAGTCGTTGCTCTACCACACCAAGTGTATGATCATGCTCTAGGAGCTAGTCGCACAACATCAACACCAAGGTCAAAGTGATTATCACATTCTAACTGAGTATCATCACAATGCTCTACATGAGCATCCACATCATTTCCTAAAGCATCCAAGTAGTCATCCAAAATGTGCTCCATATGAGCATCTTTATGATCAACAAAATCATGCTCTACATAAGCATCATGAGCATCCAAAATAAGCTCTACATGTGCATCCATCTGAGCATCTGAATCCTGCCATACATGTGCATCATGAATGTCAATAGACATATGTGTAGGTAGACAAAATGAGCCATGACGAGTCGCACATCACACATAAGGCGGAACTCCCATTGAGACAAGATTGTCTCTCACATGAAGTTACTACAATGGATACATGTGCCCAATCCTAGCACCTCTGTCAAGCGTAAGCTATCCCAACTGCAACTGAGAATGATGCTTACTAAGGAATACATAACATCTGCTCTCCTGTAATTGGCTAATTGAAATCAAGATCATAGGGAATGAGCATAAGTGATGCTCCACTAGGTAGCATAAGGCATACATCTTGTGCACCCTCATCCTATCATCAAGCAAGTGCACACATCCATGACTCTCACCTGAGAATTGACAAAACCACTACCACAATGTCATCTCACGTGCCAAACACATGACAAGATCATGCTATACTCTCATACGAAGGAGCTACCATAGTGATCAAACATGGAAAATGCCTTCAAGCTCTAATAAGAGCTTGCATACCAAAAAATCTCTCTTGAAGAAGTTCCACAACAAAGTGAATGGCCAAAAGCAATTAGGGTTTTGATGGTGCGAGTATGCTATCAATTTCACCTTCACTTGTAGCACTCTTTCTTTGTATTTTGCAAATTCAGTGACCTGTAAAACTTGAGTTATGGCCCAAAAATTGACATATTGTTCAAGTGATTGTAGATTCATCTTCTACTCCAAATCATCAGAAAGATCCACAAAATTTGTGTTTTTTCTATCTATCACGACATACCAAAACGGGTGAATTTGTTTTCCCCAACCAAGATCTAATGTCTCATATGGTCACCAAGGAGCTGGACCATCTCAAGCTCATGGAACTCAGAGAGACAAGAGTGGAGATAAACCCAAGGTGAGCTTAGCTACCCCATTGGGACGAGAAATAACGAGAACAACAACGGATAGAATGGAAAATGAGAGACATAGGGACCCAAGGAATGAAAGAAATGCATATGAATTCCCTTTGCCAAGGCGTAGAGAACACACTAGCACCTTGAGGCCTACACAATTGGTTAAGTCCATGAAGAACTTCTTCGATGGCACTGGAGACCTGTATGATCATGTGGCAGAATTTAAGCAAGTCTTAATATTTGAGCAAGTTGATGACCTCTTCACACAATACAATGCTTTTGGTCTAACCCTGAAGAACATGGACCTTACATGGCTTTAACCACTACAACAGAGGCAATTTAGAAACATAGACCAACTATTAGAAGCCTTCATCACGGAATTTTCAAAGAGTGGCATAAGGCAGAACACTTCCTCATTGATCCATAGTTTTAAACAAACACCTCAAGAGATAGTGAGACTTGTAGGAAGAAGATTTCGGCAATACCTAGAGAGATGCCCTGTGCTCGACTTACCCAAACCTGCCAAACAAGTGGCTTTATTCTTAGATGGTTTGTTAAGTACCGAATTGAGATCCTATGTGTATCTAAAGGACCCTAGATCTATAGAAGAGTGTGTACATGTGCATAGATATTGAGGATAATCTAGGGGAGGAATTAAAGCTTTCAAAAATCTACAAAGATTCAGATAGCTCTATTAGCTTCAATTCAAAGCCATCCACATTTATTGAGGAACTTGGAGAGAAGGTAGCTCGGAAGTTAGGAGTCTCTAGCAAACAAATACCGAGATTTTCCCCAGTGAAACGGTGTTATACTTGTGGAGGAGATCATATGGCTAATGTGTGTCGAATCATGGATGAAACCCAAGTGAACCCTAACATCCAATATTGCACCATAGAAAGGAGATATACCAACCACACTCCATAAGATTGCCCATATTATAAGCAAGCAATTAGACAAAATTATCCACAGCCATATCCACAGCAAAGGAGATATCATGATCAATACCCACAGTAGCATGGTATGCCCCAACCGCCCTATCAGGCTCAACAAAGGCCTCAGCCAGTGCTATCTCAATAGCCTCCACCTCCAACCAATGTAATCCCAGTGAAATATGCAGCTGCGCAAAGAAAATATGAATAGAGCCTTAGTTTTGGTATAACCATTGCTTTCAGAAAGTGAGCCAAATGATCACAGTTTTGACTCGGCTCATATTGATAGTCCACATGCCTACTATATGCATTCACTTGAGCACAAAAATTCGTACTATTATGAAGATTTGAGGGAACCTAGTTGGAGCAATTGTGGAAACACAAAGCAGAAGTAGCGAAACCTTGTTCCCAGGTAGCATCTCATAGAAGACATGAGTGAAGGTGAAGGTGGACAAGATAGGAGACATGAGTGAAGGTGAAGAAGGAAACACCTATCTTCCAATCACTCATCAGGGTTACACCACCAAGGCAATTTTGGACTCAGGTGTAGGAGTCGCAATTGCTACCACTTCCCTATGGAAGTGTTGGGGCAAACTGGCACTCAAGCCAACGAGAATGAAATTACAGATGGCCGATGGTCACATAGAAAGACCCTTCGGATTGTTAGAAGAAATAACTCTCACTACTTGTGATGTAGAGTTTGAGCATAGCTTTTCCATATGTGACTTCAACAAGAACCAAGCCTATGAGATGATTCTAGGAAGACCATTTTTGAGACAATTGCAACTATTACAGGATTCGAGAACCAATTCTTTTTATTTGCAACACTTAGGTGTAACAAGCAAAGTCAATCTCAAGGATTACTCTCATAGAGATGTGCCCCCTATACAGTGGAATCCCATCCATAGAACCACAGACGACATAGAGTCAGTGCATTCCATAGGATCAAGATCCTCATGGATGCATGAAGACACTCACTTGTGGCAGAAGTCTATGTTGGTGATCTCTGTTCTCATTCCAACATTAGACAACCACATATATCTAAACTCAAACAGATCTTTGACAAATGTAGAGAATATCAGGTCTGCTTGAACCTAGAAAAGTGTGTTTTTATGGTCAAGCAAGGCAAGATTCTAGGACACATAGTGTCAAAGAATGGCATATCCACAAATGAGGATAAAGTTAGAGCTCTTGCAGAGTTACCTAGACCAAAGAATGTCAAGGAAGTACAAGCTTTCATGGGGCATTGTGGTTATTATCGACGATTCATTCACATGTATGTTATAATTGCAAAGCCTCTGTACTCCCTCTTGACTAACTTTGAATGGATAGATGAATGTGAGAACTCCTTCAATGAGCTCAGACAATGACTATGTCCAGCATCCAATTATGCTACTGGGTGTGTACTAGCTCAACCTACTGGTGTGAACTCCTTCAATGATCTCAAACGACGACTGTGTTCAGCACCCACGTATGTTCTTGTGGACACATCCAACTATTGGGTGTGTACTAGCTCAACCTACTAGTGAAGGTAATATGGATCTTCCAATAGCCTATGCCAGTAAATAATTGAACCCCTTTGGTCTCAGAAAATGACTCTCATGCTCATAATTCAGACTACTCCCATGAAGGTAGTCCACATGGTTATTACACAGAGTCACATGAGCATAGTGAGACCTATTCGTATCAATATGAGGCTCCACCTATGGAACAAAATTGGGAGCTAGAATACTCCAACATCATGTACACAAATCCCAACTCTAGGCCCCAATTGCAACAAGTAAGACCACAAGCCCCTAGAGGACCATGTTTTAGGTGTCAAGGTGACCATTTCATTCATGAATGCCCCCACTCACTCACTCCAGGACCACGACAAAACATCACAATACAAGGATTTTGTCCTCAGCATGGCAAGGAACATCTTCCGGGAGAAGGTCCCTAGAACCACTCTGGTGCACCCAAGGTTACACCCATCAATGTGGTAGGCTTAGTGGAAGATTCAAGTTCAAGTAGTAGTAATGTGGCTCCTGTACAGGTAGTCACTAGGGCACAGGCATTGAACCAGGATAAATCAGCAGAACAATCAGATCCAAGTGAATGAGGAGAGCATAGTAAGAGGAAAACAAGAACTTGGAAGGATACCAGAGAGAAGGCCAATCGCAAGTGGAATAAAAAGTTTTCTGAACTAGAAGAAAGCTTGAAAGACACAAAAACAAAAATAGAAGACATTCCATCTCAAAGCCCCTTGCATGCCGAAGCTCCATCCACTCCACCTCATCCCGCCCCACCACCCATTGTAAATAATCCACAATCAGGGTCTATTCTTGCAGATCCAACCCCAAAAGGCTTGGACATGATGTTCAAGGCCTACCAGGCTCGACTTCAAGAAGGGCCAATGGCTGCAAACCTGGACAAGAGTTATTCGAGAGCAGATTTAGAGATTGAACAGACAAAAATGTGCATGAAAATGGTAGAAGTAGCTCAAGCTATGCTCGAGACTATTCAAAAGTTCAATCAAACAAACTCTATCAAGCCAAATTTGCATTTCCAGGGCTTACTAGAAAGATTAGAGCAATTGGTAAACAAACCCAGGTTTCTTTACCTCCACAGGCTCAATCGGTCGTGGAAAGAGAGATTTCACCACAAATGAAAACTTATGTTCCTGATTCCATGAATGAGGAAACACCTCTTTCAATTCAACAGTACTCTCAAGAGTTCTTGCGGGAAATACAAGAGGAAAAATGGGCCAAGGAGAAGGGTAATACTCCTCCTATTCCTGAAATTGATGACCTTCATGATCAATTTCCCCAAGGCATTTTATCTATCTATGGAGACCAAGCAGAGCAACAAGAAGATGAGAGATTAGATTTTGAATCTAATTCCTTACAAGAGTTTCCACAATTCATAGGCCCATGGGAATCTGAATCTCTTCATATCAGAGCTCCCACAATATTGGTAAGAAATGAAGACTCAGAAGTTCCAAGAAACACTGACGTCATGAAGAACACTAAGGTTCAGTGTCATCTCACTATAGAAGAGCTTCTCAAAGCAAAACCTGAGCTATGGAATCATGTGAAAGATCAGGTTCCAGAACTTGATTCCAAAATGCCAAAAGAAGGCTCTAAGCAAAAAGTTCCATAAATACCTCTCGATAAAATAGGAGACGTGAGCGAAGGTGAAGAAGGTAATACTTATCTTCCGATTACCTATCAAGGTTACACAACCAAAGCAATCATAGATTCCGGTGTTGGTGTTGCTATTGTGACCACCTCCTTGTGGAAGCGATGGGGCAAACCCACATTAAGACCAACTAGAATGAAGCTCCAAATGGCAGATGGTCATTTTGAAAAACCTCTAGGATTGCTCGAAGGGATAACTCTAACCACTTGTGGTGTAGAGTTTGAACACACATTTGCTATATGTGACTTTGAAAAAAATAATGTCTACGAGATGATCCTAGGAAGACCCTTCCTACGATAGTTGCAAATAGTACAGGATTGGGGAACCAACTCCTTGTACTTACAGCACTTAGGGGTCACCACTACCTTGAGAGATGTACCACCCCTACAGTGGAATCCTATCCACAAAGCGAAAGAAGATTCTATCACTGTGCATTCTAGGATTTCACTTGATCCATCATGGCTTCATGAAGATACTCACTTGTGGATATGGAAGGTCGCAGAGGAAGAGGAAAAGCGCCTAAAAGCAAGAGAAGAAGGAACTTCTCAAGGAGATAGACCAGTTAAAGACCCAGCCTATACACCGATGATATTTCCAGATGAGGAATTTGAGCCTCATGGTTGGTCAAAAATTTTAGCTACCATGGACATTGTAGTCAATGAACAACAATGGACACCTCATTGTGATGAGGAGGGTTATGATATTTCAGTGTTCATGTGTGAGCCCTTGTTGGAAGAATGTGACCCTAGTGATGTCATAGAAGAAGAAGAGAATCACGATGATCTAGAGTCCATTGTGATGGATAGTTGCTTTAGCTCAGAGGAGCACTATCTAGAAGATGTAGGAGCATTAACCCAAAAAGAAGAAGAACCTCTCACAAGTATTAAAACTTTAAATTCAAAGGATGGAATTGAAGGAGGTCAAAAGAAAGAAACGAAAAGCAGTGAAACAAGAAGAGAAGGAATCATTGTTCAAAGTACCATAAAGTTTCAAGAAATATGAAGTTGAAGACCGAAAAATTTTGGTACAAATGCCTAAGAGAGAGGCCATCATAGGAGAAGCATATGACAATAAAGAAAAGACCAAAAAGATTGTAGTGACCATTGAAGGGAACAAAGAGCGATGTACGTACATAGGAGATGACCTAAGTGCAAAAGAAGAAGCAGAGCTTGTAGCTCTATTAAGGGAATATAGGGACATGTTTGCATGGCACTATAGAAACTTGAAGGGAGTAGATCCAAAAATTTGCTCTCATACTATACCCATGACTGTTCATGCCAAGCCCACCAAACAAAAGCCCTACACATATATTGACACTTATGCAGCTAAAATCAAAGAAGAAATTGATAGGTTGATTGAAGCTGGATTTATCTATGAGATTCAGCATACTAAATGGGTGTCCCCCATTGTAGTGGTGCCCAAGAAGAATGGAAAATTGCGGGTGTGTATTAACCTTAAAAAAGTTAATGCCACTATGATCAGAGATAGTTATCCGCTTCCAATCACTGAACATTTATTGGAGTGTGTTGTAGGCAAGGAAGTTTATAGCTTGCTTGATGGATTTTCAGGTTACAATCAAGTAGCCATTGCCCCAGAAGATCAACATAAGACAGCCTTGCCACAGAGTGGGGAATCTTTGCAGCAGAGTTGCCAAGGCCAAGGAACATTAAAGAGGTATAAGCCTTTATAGGCCATTGTAGATATTATCACAGGTTTATCCACATGTATGCTATCATAGCTAAACCTCTTTATGCCTTGTTGACAAATTTTGAGTGGAACCATGATTGCAAGAATTCCTTCAATGAGTTGAAGAGACGTTTGTTCTCAACACCAATACTGACCACTCCAGATTGGAATAAACCATTCCATGTCCATGTGGATGCATCCAATCATGCAATACAATGTGTGCTAGCACAATCAACAGGTAAAGGAATTTTAGATTTGCCTATAGCATATGCTAGGAGGCAATTAAACGCTACTGAACGAAATTATACCACAACCGAGCGAGAAGGTTTAGGCATGGTATATGCTGTGAAGAAGTTTAGACACTATCTATTGGCCAACAAGTTCAAGTTTTTCACTGATCATCAAGCTTTATTATACTTGGTCAATAAACCTTGCAATACAGGACGCTTAGTAAGATGGTTCCTCTTACTAATGGAGGATGATTTTGAAGTGGTAGTTAGGAAAGGTAGAACCCATCTTAGGGCAGATCACCTTTCTTGCATCACTTCAAGAGAGTCACCGCAAGGAGTGTCAGATGAACTGCCCGATGCTTATCTGTTCAATTTAGAAGTTGTTCCGAAATGGGCAAATAAGCTGGTACTTGTCCTAACCTTCGGCCCTGCAAATAAAAATGTGAAAACGAACAAAGAAGAAGTAGCGAGATCACAAAAATATCAAATATTGGTAGGGAGCATGTACAAACAAGATACAGAGGGAGTATTAGCTTCACTCTATCTATGCTTCTTGTGTACTTTAAACATATTTCAAAAACCCACTTTGGGTGCATAAGTAGAAGCTTCTCTTGGTGATTAAACAATGTATAATAATTGTGATATGAACACAAAACCTTATTCTTTATCACTTAAGAATCATCTTGATCCTTTACTAGAAGTGATAATTTGCTAATACCTTGAAAGACCTCAAGGATTCAACTTTGCGAATAGATTGTCCAAAAGATACACTTTTTCATTCTTCTTCTTTAGCTATGCAAATTAAGGTATATCTTATAATACTACTTTCATGAAGATTAATCATACATAAGATCCATCTTTGTTTCAAAGACCTATGAATCATTGTATAATTGTTAGGAAGATTGACTTTACCTACCTTTGATCATTCAAAGAATCATCTCTTGATTCCTTAAGTAACAATCTAGCTCAAAGTGCTACTTTGTGTTAGTGCATGCTTATGTGATCATCATGAAAGCTAATGCTTTGCTGCTCGTACTGGGTGTTGTTCAAAGAATTTCATGTTTGAACCTCTTTGTCCTATCCAAAGATTTTTTATGTTGGATATTCAACATACCTTAATGTTGGTTTCTTAAAACATTTATCATGTAATATATATATTTTGAATGTTTAAGTATGAGTGCTAATTTATTCAAGAATACCTATCAGATTGTAGTTCCTTAGACCATTAGGTTTAAGGTCTTGAATTAGAATAACTAGAGTTATAAATTTGGAGATACTTTTTGAGCATCTTGCTATAAGCGTTTATTCTCCAACTTGCAAGCATGTACCTATAAGTGTTTTATTCTCCAACTTTGGTTTCCATTCTTTGAAATGTATAATCTTCCAACATGCCAACATTTGTTTGGAGATGTTTTATTTCAAATATTGTCCTATATTTGACTTGAGACCAAGCCTGTTGTCTATTTATGATTCTCAAATTTTCTTCTTTAAGTATTTTAAATACCTAAAGTAAATCTTGGAGCTTCTTGTGTACTATTCCATATTGTATATGACAATGATCCCTGTCAATAACTATGCATGAACTCTTTTAGAGTTTATATCTAAACTCTCTAGAGCTTGTTTCATTCATGTCTTCTAAGACTTGATGAACTAAGCTAGTTCAAACTTATAAGCTCAATTAAAGTTTGGTTTGCTTTTAATCTCCTTTGTTGTAAGGTCCATTTACCTTCCATTTAATTTAATTATACTCTTAGTTTTCAACTTTAATGGTATTTGTAGTACCATGCATCTATTCTTGCATGCATAATCCTTTTACTTGAATGCATGCATAATATATGCAAAAAATAAAATCTAATGTCTATAACACATGCAAATGCATGTGCTTGCATGCTTTGCATTTGTGTACATCATGCATCTAAGTTGTGCACAAACATGCTACTCATGCTTCCCTTAATGATTCAACCTGATTATGCACATGCTTTTTTGCCTCAAGAACCTTTTGCTAATGGAATAAAACCTTAGATTGCGTGTGAAATTGATCCTTGAACTTAAAATTTTGTGCAAAAAAGCATTATTTTGGAAAGAAAAATGCACAAATAGTCATTCATTTCCATGCATGAAGTGGGAAAAGTGGTCAATAGATGCAAGAAGGTGCTTCTCATGCTTAATTTCCTATTCAATACATATATATTTATCTATATAACTTTCATTAACTTCTTGCCTTTGATTGAACAATCATCAACAATTAAAACTCGACACTATGCTTCAATTGTAAATTATTGAAAAAAGAATGAGAACTATGTAAATATATATTAAAAAAAGCACAAATTAAAGAGTACTTAGCTTCACAAATAGCTATCTCCATCCTTTGGTCCATGAGAAGAGTTTTTTTTCAATCCTTGAGGCTTCATGTCCTTGCTGAAGAAATTGACGATGTCCCAAGTCCTTTTGATGAAGCTTTAAGCTGCCTTTGGGATGCCTCCATTATGCTTTCTTGCACTTCTTCAAGTCGACTTGGATCGTCACTTCCTTGTCCTAAAAGGGCAAGAGAAGAGAGTATGGCACGTAGGCATCCTCACTCTATTGATACCTCCAACTCTAAGAGGATTTGGAGTCTTGAGATCAAAATCACTATGGGTGTGATCCCATTGCATGTTGCAGAGAAAGGAGGCACAAAAGAGGAGCCCCAAAATTTTCAAATTAATGGGCATAAAGTTTCTTCTTCAAAATTCTAGGAAATTCCCTTGAAACTATGTAAATGCACTAGAGAAGTCCTCTAGATGCATAAACCCCAAATCCTTGTAACATAGTTCTTGTAAAATAGTAGGAAATTAGGGATTAGTCAATAAAGTGCCGGTCTCTTGTGTGAAAGGACCATTTTTAGGGCACATGTATATAAGTTGTTGAGATATCAAGCTCAACATGTGATGATCCAGGATGACACGTACTAGTTTTTCGTTTCTCTAACATGTATAGTGGTCATGTCGGTATATGTCATTGAGCTTTAGTAGATTTATCTATCGAGACTGATTGCACATTTGTTTCTTTCAAGCTCACTCATTCGCGGACATTAGGTTTTTCCTTATGTACTGATCTTTATATATTGCACTGGTTGTACTCTTGTTTTTTAGGTCATTCTTGTACATTCCTTTTATGTAAAAGAAGAAGAAGAAGATCATTCTTCCTTGCCTCAATCTATGTGTATGCTTCTCCTTGAGAGTGAGAGTGTATGTGTGAGCTCTCTTCCTTATCTCCTTCCTCGTGACATGGTATCAGAGCCAGCGTGGCTGTAGAGAGCTCGTGGAGAAGGCGATGGTGAAGACTACATGACAAGGCATGGAGAAAACACGATTTCACAAACAGCCTTCGTTTGCTATGAAAATCAGCATGAAGGTAGACCTACGTTTCAGAGCCATCTCAACCTCCGTTTCGAGCCCGCAAGGTGGGGCCCACAAAACAGCCAGGTCAGTTTCAGAAACTGTAACTTGTGTTGTGTTCGACAACACTCATATATTCTAGATCCAGAATTTCAAGCGATTTCGTGTACTGTTGATACACGAAAATTGTGTTTTTCTGAGATCGAACTGTCACATCATAGTGCAACAGTGTTCAAGTAGAAGTGCTGCTTATAGTGTTTTGCAGTGTTGTGAATTGTTGCAAAAATGGCAAAAGCAGATGGAATGAGTGAGCTTATGAGCAATAAGCTGGAGAAGAACAACTTCCATGCTTAGAGATTCAGAATGACGAATTTCCTGATGGGAAAAGGCTACTAGAAGTACATCGAAGGAGATAATGAAAATGCTCTGCAGTTACCAGAAAGGAATCAGACCGCAGAGCAGTTAAGAGCATATGAGGAATGGAATCAAGGAGCACGAAAGGTAATGTATTGGCTATCTGTTAGCATACAAGATAGCATGATTGGACACATACAGGATGCCAAGACTCAAAAAGAGGCTTGGAACAACTTGGTCACTTTTATGAGACTAATACAAAAACACGGAAATCGCAACTCAAGAACGAGCTGCATACATTGGAAAAGAAGAGCATGTCGGTAAGTGACTACACTCTAGAAATCAAAAGCATATGTGAGTCACTTGCATCTATTGGCGTGAATGTAGATGATGATGATAAGGTGGAAGTGTGCCTTCGTGGTTTAGAAGCTGCACATAAGCAGTTCAGAACTTCCATACAGACTAGGGAAAATATTCCGAATTTTGTCGATGTGGTATCTATGCTAATTATTGAAGAAAAGAATCTTGGTGAGGATTCAAACTCCCAAGGAAAGCCCAGTTCTGAGCAAGTATTCTACTCTGGCAGAGGAAGAGGCAGAGATAGAGGTTTTGGAAGTGGAAGAGGAAACAGTAACCAAAGCCAAGGTCAACAATAGAATCATGCAGGAGGAAGAGGACAGTTTCGAGGCAAGGGGAGCCAAAGAGGTCGCAGAAATTTCCAAAGAAAGGATTCATGTAATGATAGTAAAGGATGTTGGAATTGTGGTAAACCTGGACACTTTGAACGTGATTGCAGGTTGAAGAATCAAAATAACAGAAGGCAGCAAAACAACTATGCATCCACAAGTGCATATGATTTTAAGAAGCTGTTTGTGGTTCAACATCACATGATGAATACGATGTCTACTGGTGTTTCAAAATCGAATGATAATGTCTGGTATGTTGATTCAGGTGCATCAAATCACATGACCAGTCATGCAGAATGGTTTAGTAGTTTGCAAAAAATGCCAGTTCCTGGATATGTTGAAACAGGTGATGATACATCGCATCCTATTGAGCATACAGGAAACATAGCATTGTCTATGGAGGATGGGAAGGTAAAACATCTTGCTGATGTGCTGCATGTTCCAAATATAACAAAGAATGTTTTTGTTGGACAAATGGTTGACCAAGGATTACAAGTCAGGTTCAATGCTGATGGATTATATGTAGAAGAGTACAAGCAGGATGGACCATTGGTTGCCAAAGGAAACAAAGTGGGTAGGATTTTCACCTTAAATGTGAAGATTCCTAAAATGAATGCAGCCATGTTTGCAAAAGGTGTAGGAGTTATTGCAGATATAGAGATATGGCACAAACGGATTGGACATGCAAACTTGCAAAGGCTGAAACTGATGCAGTCAAAGGAGATTGTCCATGGACTACCAAATTTCAAAGTTGCAGAAATGCAAAAGGTATGTGAGCATGTCAATTTGGTAAACAATCAAGAGCATCATTTCCACATGACAAACATATTAGTGAGAATGTACTAGAAGTAGTACATACAGATGTTTGGGGTCCAACAAAGACCACATCTATGGGTGGTTGCAGGTTTTATGTTACTTTCATTGATGACCATACACGCAAAGTATGGGTATATTTCATGAAAGAGAAGAGCGAGGTGTTCACTCACTTCCAAAATTTTAAAGTTATGGTGGAAAAGCAGACAGGGAAGTACATTCATACATTAATATCTGATGGGGGAGGTGAATACATGTCAAATGAGTTCAGCAGTTTCCTAAAAAATCATGGAATTCAGCATCAGTTTTCATGCAGGTACACACCACAACAGAATGGCGTTGCTGAACGCAAAAATAGACATATTGCAGAAATAGCAAGAGCCTTGATGGCTAAGAAGAATATGCCTCATTGTTATTGGGCAAAAGCTATGCATACTACTATATACATCATGAACAGAACTCCAACTTCTGTTGTACATCAAGTTACACCTGAAGAGAAGGTTACTGGTAAAAAGTCAAACTTATCACATCTAAAAGTTTTTGGCTGTATTGCATATGTACATGTCTCAGATGAATTGAGGACGAAGCTTGATCCAAAAGCAAAAAAGTGTGTCTTCATTGGATACTCCCTTGAGCAAAAGGGATATAAATGTTATAACCCACTCACACGACACGTAAAGGTGAGAAGATATGTGGTATTTGATGAAATGTCAAGCTTCTATGCAGATGCCAAAGAAGGACTGAGTCTTGAACCAAATGACAAAGAAAATGCTGAAAAATCAAGTGCAGAATCTCAGGTTTTGAGTGGACCGGATGCATCACCAAGCAATAGTTCCAACTCAAATCCATGGAGTGGAAGATTACGTGGAAATTTCAGTCCAGCAAATTCATCAAATACATCCAAGAAAGGTAAAGAAAATCTTTCTGCTGGTCATAAAACATGTGCAGGTTTTGAAGACGTTGATGGAGATTCAAGCGATTCAGAAAGAGTCTTGATGAGGAACTTGGATTGTCCTCTGTGAAGACTACAGGAGTAAGAAGGGCACATGCAGATGATACAAGGAGAAGTGACCCAGGACCAAGAAGATCTGGGAGGATGAGGAATTCAGTGCAATGATTGACATATGATAGTTACATGGCTCGTCATTATGCCTACATGACAAAGGTAATACAAGATGTTGAACCTTCTTGCTTTGAAGATGCAATTGGAATTGCAAATTGGGAAAAAGCTATGGATGAGGAGATCGCTGCACTTTATGGAAATGATACATGGAAGCTGGTTTCATTGCCGCAAGGAAAGAAACCCATATGTTGTAAATGGGTTTACAAGGTAAAGCATAATGCTGATGGTAGCATAAGCAGGTATAAAGCACGATTGGTAGCTAAAGGATATGCACAGACATATGGCATTGATTATGAGGAAACATCGAGCCCAGTAGCTAAAATGTCTACTGTTAGGACACTTGTTGGATTAGCTACAACAAAAGGATGGACTTTGCATCAGATGGATGTGAAGAATGCTTTCCTACATGGTGAGTTACAAGAAGAAGTATATATGGACCAACCACAAGGATATGAAGATTCAAAGCATCCAGAATATGTTTGCAGGTTGCAAAAGGCTTTGTATGGGCTGAAGTAGGCTCCACGTGCATGGCATGCAAAGATTGTTGATTACTTAACCAGCATTGGGTTTTCTATGTGTGATGCAGATCATTCATTATATGCAAGGAAGGCTGATGATGGCATCACGATTGTGGCCATTTATGTTGATGAATTGATTGTAGGTGGCAATAATGAAGAAAGCATCAAAGAGGTAAATCAACTTTTTGTGTAGGAATTTGACATGAAAGATCTTGGTGTGCTGCGCTATTTCTTGGGCATTGAGTTTATACATACAGAAATAGGTATATGGATGTCGCAAAGGCAATGTGCCTTGAATATGCTGCAAAAGTATGGTATGGCAGGTTGTAAGCCAATTTCTATGCCATTGGATCAGAATTTGAAGTTGGACTTGAAATTCGTTACAAGGCTTGATTTAAGCTATACTGTTGGACTTGAAAGTCAGTTTATGCAGGTTCCCAAGAAGCCACATTTGGATGCTCTGAGGCACACTCTACGTTATGTGAGTGCTACTTTGGATTATGCATTGTTTTATGAAGCTGGCATAGATTTGCAGGTTCATGGATACACCGATGCAGATTTGGCTGGTGGTACTCCAGATAGAAGATCTACTAGTGGCTTTCTTTTCTCACTTGGAGGTGCAGCTATTACATGGAGCAGTAAGAAGCAACCCAATGTTGCTTTGTCGAGTACAGAGGCTGAGTATAGAGGTGTTGCAATGGCAGCATGTGAGGCATCATGGCTAGAGATGTTACTTGCAGATTTAGGTGTGGAAGTGCAAAAGCCTATCACTATCTATTGTGATAATCTTAGCAGCATACAGTTAGCATGGAACCCTGTTTTCCATGTTAGAACAAAGCATATTGAGGTACATTATCACTTCATCAGAGAGAAGGTATTAGCAGGTGATATTGATCTTGTTTATGTGAGAACAGATGAGCAGGTTGCTGATATTTTCACCAAAGCACTTGGAGCTGAGAAGTTGAAGAAGTTTCGGGAGATGCTTGGATTACAGGATATGGCGTTGAGCTTGAGGGGGAGTGTTGATGTTGAAGAATCACTCACGAATTTGACATACAGACA
Source organism: Ceratopteris richardii (assembly GCA_020310875.1). Lineage (NCBI taxonomy): Eukaryota > Viridiplantae > Streptophyta > Polypodiopsida > Polypodiales > Pteridaceae > Ceratopteris > Ceratopteris richardii. The sequence goes on along the minus strand of CM035437.1, from coordinate 9,844,231 downwards.
AACATAAAGAAAAAGGAAGATAAAGAGAAGCAGAATCAAATATTCAAAAAATCAAAAGCCTTAATGAAAGGACAAATTCACGACCGTTATGTACAGCACAGAATCTTGTAGAATCAGAGTTGATAGAGTTCGTTACACCGAATCAAACTGCATATAAACAGAGAACGTGCATAAGAATAAAAGAAGGGAAGTGCGAGCTAGAACGCGCATGAGTAGAGCACGGAGTTTAAATAGAGCGCATACAGTGAGAGAGAAGAAGAGAATAGAAGAGAAGAGAGAGAGAAGTTTTTCAAAAGACGCCAGAGATTGCGTGTGTACAGAGAGAGGAGAGAAGCTTTTTAGAAAACGCCAGAGATCGCGTATGTACAGATGAATAACAGAAACTTGAAACGTCATGTATTCATCTGAGAGAGATGGTTAACAGAAACTACTCAGTGTAGGAGAGTTTCCATAGCTTGAGCAAGAAGAGGCCAAGCTAGTTTGTACACATCTTCTCTAACAGAAAACACATGTTCATGTGGAAGTTTGCGCGCATTGTTCGTATGTCAAGAACTCTGAGCATTTTCGTGTTACGGTAGAAAGTTTGTTAACAGTTATAGTTTGTTCAGTAAACGTGTCCCCCAGTACTGTCTCAGTAAACGTAGTTTTGGTCAATTATAGTTGTCTCAGTAAACGTATGTTTCGATCAGTTACAGTTTTCTCAGAAAACAAGTTTTTCGGTAGAACAACGAAGTATATCTCGCAGAATAAATTAAAGTTTTGTATGAGAGATAGCTTATCTTTTAGCTAGACATCTCTACTATCAGTTCGTCAAGGATTTCGGTGAAATGGATATGTACACACAGTACAAAGTCTAACCGAAAAGAGACATTCTGAACCGGAGAAGTTTTTTCTTAAACTTTAGAAAGTGTTCACTCAGTGAAGGAAGTTCACGCATCACTTCCTTACTTCTTGTATACTCACTTGAAGTAATTACAAACAGAATAGGAGTTGATTCCGGTAAGATTTCGGTATAATTACGGTGTCAGTCTGGTGACAGTCCGGTGAAGTTCCAGTGGAATTTTCAGGAAATTCAAAACGCAGTCTTATATGTTTGAGTGGCAGTAACCTTGCTAAGCTACTGTTGATTATGGAGGTGTTCTAATATCACTCTAGCTTAGCATCTTTTCGGTGGCGCGACGATTTCCACAGGCTTGACAAGGTTCGGGCCTTTGCCGCGACGGCCATCAATAAGTGGTCTCAGAGTCGTGAGATCCCCAACAATTGGTATCAGAGCCGGTTAACCACAACAAGTGGTACCAGAACGAGAAAGATTTTGAAGAGCAGAAAGATTCTCAAAAGTTCACCGGAAGTAACAGAAACAAGAAGATCATGGCAGATCATGTCCAAATTGATAAATTGGACAGAGATAATTATCTCGCGTGGGTAATGCGCATGGAATCCTTACTTATGAGTAAGGACTTAATGATGTATGTGACCGGAGAAGAAAAGAAGCCGATTTTCAAAGATGATAGTCAACCGAAAAAAGAAGAATTAGAAGCCTTGAAGCTGTGGCAGAAGAAAGATGCAACGGCAAGAGCTTACATTTATAATACCGTTTCAAACCATCTACTACCGCACATTAGAGGTCTGGAGAAAGCAGAGGACATATGGAGTGCGTTGGAAGATCATTTCCAAAATACTATGAAAGCTAGGAAGGCTAGCTTATGGTCTGAATTCACAACGTTCAAAAAGAAGTCGAGTCAAAGCATTAGTGACTATGTTACTAAGATGAAGGATCTAGCAGATAGTCTTGGATCCATAAATGAAGATGTCGAAGATCACAAATTGATAGCGCAACTGCTAACAGGTTTGAGAGGAGATGAAAGGTGGAAACCTTTCGTACTCTCAACTGAACTCTCTTTAAATCATTTTGTACCAGATTTAAATCAGTTGCTTGGTTTGATGCTCACATATGCGCAAGACCTGGAAGGAGATGCAAATAAAGGACAAAGTTCTACAATGTACATGAAGAACAAGAAGAAAGCAGCCAAAGGTAAGTCAAAAGACGAAGAAGAGTCGAGTTCTCAGGCTTATTATGCAAGAGGTAAAGGCACCGACAGAGGAAGAGCAAGAGGTTTTGGAAGAGGAAGAAGTAGTCAGACTAACAACAAGAAGGCTTGTTGGATCTGTGGACTAAGTAATCATCTGGCTCGTGATTGCTAGCATAATTCCCAAGGATCAAATCAAAATCAAAACAGTAACTGCAGAGGTAGAAGCGGAAGATATCAGAATAACTTTCAAAGAGGAAGACGGAATCAAAGAGGAGGCTATGGTAGAGGTGGAGCAAGAAGCTGGGGACAGAATCAATCCTACAACACCACCTACAACAACTACGCAAATGACACACAGAATGAAAGTCATACATCATTGATGATGAACTCAATCAGCACATCAGATAACGAAGACCTAAAGGTATTTTACATTGATTCTGGATGTTCTAATCACTTGTCAGGAAATATAGAACTATTGGAAAAAGGTAGTTCCAGTCATACTGTTCAAACAGGTGACAATACGAGGCATAGTGTACATTCGATTGGAAAAGTGAAGTGTAAGAGTGGAGCAGATTTACTAACCAATGTTTTGTATGTTCCGACAATACCTAAAAATTTGATTAGTGTGGGACAGATAGTTGAGAAAGGTTTTTAGGTCAGATTCACAAATGAAGGAGTATTTGTAGAAGATCCCAAGAACGGATATAATCAGATCGTCTCTGGTAAGAAAGAAGGTAGACTCTTTACTTTAAGAGTACAAGGGAACATTGGTCAAGCGTTGCTCACACATGGTGAAAAGGTGATTATAGAACTTGATCTCTGGCATAAGAGATTAGGTCATTTTAATGAAAAAGGAATAAAAGCTATGATTGTGAATCAGTCAGTATTGGGATTACCGAATGTACAGAACCAACATATGATTCACAAGTGCGAAGCATGTCAAATGGGAAAAGCCCACAGGTTACCTTTCCAGAAGAAAGGATTCAAACATGATGGAGTTCTTGAACTCATTCATACAGATGTATGGGGTCCAACAAAAGAAGGATCAATCAGCGGATCGAGGTATTATGTTTTATTCATTGATGATGCTACAAGATGGATAACGTTATATGTTTTGAAGGAAAGATCAGAAGTATTTGAAACCTTCAAGCATTTTCATGCATATGTTGAAAGACTCACAGGTCGAAAGCTGAAGAGACTAAGGTCTGATGGAGGGGGAGAATACTTCTCCCAAGAGTTCAATGATTATCTTTGGAATGCAGGTATTAAGAGAGAAATAACCTGCAGGTATACACCACAACAAAATGGTGTAGCAGAAAGAAGAAACCAAACTCTAGTCGAGTTTGCACGAGCTATGCTAAAAGAAAAGGATTGTCCAAATTATCTTTGGGCTGAAGTTGTAAATACAACTACATACTTGGTAAACAGATTACCGTGTACAGCTTTAGATGGAATGACCTCGTATGAAGCTTGGTGGGGAAAGAAACCAACACTTGATCATTCAAAGTGTTTGGATCAGTAGCTTATGCTTATGTACCATCACAACTCAGACATAAGCTTGAACCAAAAGCAGAGAAATATGTGTTCGTCGGATATGATGAAAAGCAGATGGGTTACAGGTTATGGAGTCCTCTAACAAAAGAATTTACTGTTTCCAGAGATGTTACATTTGATGAACAGAAAAGATGGTATACAGATCAGAATCATACAACAGAAGAATTTGAAGAAGAAGTAAGAAGGAAAGAGAAAGGGAAATCAATTGTGCAGGTGAATAGAGATGAAGACTATATGCAGGCAAGTACGTCCAGGATCGGATCAGGTATGAGAAATGAAGATGAACAGGGATTTGATGAAGATGTGTATTCAGATACACATGAAGATTTTGAACCAAGAAGGTCAAGCAGGACTAGAAGACAACCAGAAAGGTATTCCTATGATACTTCATATATAACTCAGAAAAATTATGCATATATGGTCAAAGATGATGAAGAACCTCAGAACTATGGCGAAGCTAAAGGCAAGAAGCAATGGGAAGAAGCAATGGAAGAAGAGTTCAGCGCACTAGAGGAGAACAAGACATGGGAACTTGTTTCGAAACCAAATGGTAAGAAAGTAATTGGAAATAAATGGGTTTTCAAAGTTAAGAAACTTGCAGATGGAAGGATAGCCAGATACAAAGCTAGACTGGTTGTCAAGGGCTATGCTCAGACACATGGCATAGATTATGACGAGACATTTAGTCTGGTGGCAAAGATGTCAACCATAAGGACAGTGATTGCTATAGCAGCATCAAAAGGATGGAAGCTAAGTCAGCTAGATATAAAGAATGCATTTCTGAATGGATACATATCAGATGAAGTCTACATGGAATAGCCGGAAGGGTTTGTAAGTTCCAGATACCCAAATTTTGTTTGCAGAAAAGCACTTTACGGACTGAAGCAAGCTCCAAGAGCTTGGAATTACAGGCTTGTGAAATATCTCAATGAACTTGGATACCAAAGTTCGAAAGCAGATGCAAGTCTACTCATCAAGAGAACAGAAGAAGGTATGATCTACATTTGTATTTATGTAGATGACATTATAATCACAGGTACTTCAGATGAAGGAATTAAAGAAGTAAGGAGATTACTCGAAAAGGAGTTTCAGATCAGTGACCTAGGAAAGTTGTCATACTTTCTAGGAATGGAAATCACATACACAGATCATGGTGTATATGTTACGCAAGAAAGGTATCTCCTAAACTTACTGAAGAAGTTTAATATGGAGAATTGCAAAGAGGCTTCAACACCGCTTGAAGTAAATCATAAACTCAGCAAATATAGTGGTGCAGAGTTTAAAGATATAAGGAAGTATCAGTCGTTAGTGGGAAGCTTAATCTACGCTACACTAACACGACCGGATCTTAGCTATGCAGTGGGAGTTCTCTCACAGTTCATGCATTGTCCGAAAGATCAACATTGGGTTGCAAGACAGAGAGTTCTTAGATATCAAAAGAACTATAAAAGAAGGATTATATTATCCTTTTACGTCAGATATAAAGCTGAGAGCATACAGTGACTCAGACTGGGCAGGAAGTCAAGATGACAGAAGATCAACACATGGGTATATGATATACCTAGGAGATAAGCTAGTAAGCTGGTGTTCGAAGAAACAACACACAATGGCTCTATCGTCAACAGAAGCCGAATATAAAGGACTTGTAGAAATAGCTAAAGAAGTGATATGGATGCAGACCTTGTTCAAAAGCATGGGTATTGATCAAGGTATACCTATCATACATGGAGATAATATGAGCTCGTTGTATATTGCAGCAAATCCAATATTTCATGTTAGAACAAAGCACATAGAAATTCACTATCATTTCCTAAGGGAAAAGGTAATGGAGAAGGAGATAGAAATAATATACACTCCGACAAAAGATCAGATTGCAGATATTTTGACAAAGAGCTTGGATGGAACAAAGACAAGCAGATTCAAAGAAATGGCAGGTATAAAAGAAAAGAAAATATAAGAAGGACAGGAAGAGTCAAATTAGTGATTGAGGGGGAGTTGTTGAAGAATCACTCACGAATTTGACATACAGACAGACATAAAGAAAAAGGAAGATAAAGAGAAGCGGAATCAAATATTCAGAAAATCAAAAGCCTTAATGAAAGGACAAATTCACGACCGTTATGTACAGCGCAGAATCTTGCAGAATCAGAGTTGATAGAGTTTGTTACACTGAATCAAACTGTATATAAAGAGAGAACGTGCATAAGAATAAAAGAAGGGAAGTGCGAACTAGAACGCGCGTGAGTAGAGCGTGCAATTTAAACAGAGCGCATACAGTGAGAGAGAAGAAGAGAATAGAAGAGAAGAGAGAGAGAAGTTTTTCAAAAGACGCCAGAGATCGCGTATGTACAGAGAGAGGAGAGAAGCTTTTTACAAGACGCCAGAGATCACGTATGTACAGATGAATAACAGAAACCTAAAACGTCAGGTATTCATCTGAGAGAGATGGTAAACAAAAACTACTCAGTGTAGGAGAGTTTCCATAGCTTGAGCAAGAAGAGGCCAAGCTAGTTTGTACACATCTTCTCTAATAGAAAACACATGTTCATGTGGAAGTTTGCGCGCACTGTTCGTATGTCAAGAACTCTGAGTATTTTCGTGTTACGGTAGAAAGTTCGTTAACAGTTACAGTTCGTTCAGTAAACGTGTCCCCCAGTACTGTCTCAGTAAACGCAGTTCCGATCAATTATAGTTGTCTCAGTAAAGGTATGGTTCAGTCAGTTACAGTTTTCTCAGAAAACGAGTTTTTCGGTAGAACAACGAAGTATATCTCACAGAATAAATTAAAGTTTTGTATGAGAGATAGCTTATCTTATAGCTAGACATCTCTACTATCAGTTCGTCAAGGATTTCGGTGAAATGGATATGTACACACAGTACAAAGTCTAACCGAAAAGAGACATTTTGAACCGGAGAAGTTTTTTCTTAAACTTCACAAAGTGTTCACTCAGTGAAGGAAGTTCACGCGTCACTTCCTTACTTCTTGTATACTCACTTGAAGTAATTACAAACAGAATAGGAGTTGATTCCGGTAAGATTCTGGTATAATTACCGTGTCAGTCTGGTGACAGTCCGATGAAGTTCCAATGGAATTTTCAGTAAATTCAAAATGCAGTCTTATATGTTTGAGTGGCAGTAACTTTGCTAAGCTATTGTTGATTATGGAGGTGTTCTAATATCACTCTAGCTTAGCATCTTTTCGGTGGCGCGGCGATTTCCGCAAGCTTGACAAGGTTCGGGCCTTTGTCGTGACGGCCATCAATAAGTGGTCTCAGAGTCGTGACATCCCCAACAGTTGAGATATCAAGCTCAATGTGTGATGATCCAGGATGACACGTACCAGTTTTTCATTTCTCTGACATGTATAGTGGTCACGCCGGTATATGTCAGGGATACTTCATTGAGCTTTATTAGATTTATCTACCGAGAGTGATGGCACATTTGTTTCTTGCCATCTAACTCATTCGTGGACATTAGGTTTTTCCTTATGTACTGATCTTTATATATTGCACTCGTTGTACTCTTGTTTTTTAGGTCATTCTTGTACATTCCTTTTATGTAATAGAAGAAGAAGAAGAAGATCATTCTTCCTTGCCTCAATCTGTGTGTGTGCTTCTCCTTGAGAGTGAGAGTGTGTGTGTTGTTGATATATTTAGGTAGTGATGTGTGTGAACACTCTAGGACCGCCGGGCACTTTTTTCCCTCTTTAGGAGGTTTTTTTTCCCCCGGCTTGTATATACGCCTATTGCCCTAATGGGCTACTTATCTTTGTACATTCTCTAGTAATACATTCAGTCTTGTGTGTTGTGCTCCAAGCTTCTTCTTCTTCCTTGTGCTGTTCGCGTGCTTCCGCAGACGTCTAACTCCAACGATTGGTATCAGAGCAGGTCGTTGCTTCTTCTAGGGCGCCGTCGACACTCCTCCGTTTGCAGTCTCAGATTCGCACAAAATTTGGTGAGCATACTCAGGGTGTTTCCGAGATCAAAACAGCTTTGCTGTGTGGTGCCGAAATCGCGATCTGAGCTCGTTTCGGCCTCCGAACGCACTATTGCAGTGCTTATGCAGGCTATTTCGTCCTTTTGTGCCAAAGGTATATACCAGTTTCTGTTCGCCACTTTAAGCGTCTCGAAGTCTGCTACAGGTCTAGCAGAACTCGTCTCGGCAGTTCTGTTCAACTTTTTGAGATACAGTCAATTTTCTGCATCAAGGTATTTTAGTCACCGGCCATGGCTGAAAGCAGTGATGTATTTCGTATGTTGGCTGTTGAGGATAAGTTGGATGGTACCAACTACCCATTATGGGCTTATATGATGCGACATGTACTGGTTGCAAAAGGATTGTGGAACATTGTGCAGGGTGTTGAAAGACGTCCTGTTACACTTGTAACGACAGGTACTGCAAATACAGGTGTTGGAGCTGATGAAGATGGTGTCGAAGATGATACTCCGCAGATTCCTGTTCGTGCTGCTGTTTCTGTTGCACCTACTGCAGAGCAGATTCGTTGGGATGGCAGAGATGCCCAGGCACATGCATTGATAGCCTTGTCTGTCAAACGTGCCATTATTCCTCACATTCGCTCTTGCAGAATAGCAAAGGATGCTTGGGATACACTTACCACTTTGTACCAGGCTAGGAATGAGGCTCATGTTGCTTACCTCCGAAAACAGTTGGAGAGTGAGCACATGAATGAAGGTGATTCGATGGACAGTTTTCTTACAAAGATCAAAGACATGAAGGAACAATTGATTTCTGTTGATGAGGTTATACCAGATAGCTCACTTGTGCAGACCGTTCTGAATGGCCTTCCTGATTCATATCAGAGTTTTGCCTCTACTCTTCGATTGATGATGAAAGGCAATCCGAATGCCTTGTCATTTGAGGAATTAGTCTCTGTTCTGTTGCAGGAAGATCAGTCCAGGCAGAACAGGTCCATTATGCGTGTTGCAGATCAAGCTTTCTTGGCTAGTCAGAAGGGCAAAGGAAAATGGAGCTCTTCTACTAGTAAGCAGAAATCTCCAAATGCTGCACAATCGAAGAACCAGGATAAAGATGAGAAGAAATCAGAAAAGTAGAAATTGTTCTGCAAGTACTGTAAAGGAAATGATCATATTATAAAGAACTGTCCAAAACTGGCTGCTAAAGAGGCAAAGAACAAAGAGGCTGGAATGGTTGTTGCAGAGGCCTCTACACCAAAAACAGAGTCTGCAAATCTTGTGCAGGAAGAAGAATGGGCGTTTACTACTGTCTGCAGTTTTGACCCATCTTCTCATTATCAGTGCATGTCTGCAGTAGACTCAGATGTTTGGTACTTTGACAGTGGGGCGACCAAACATATTACCTCGCAGCGCAGTTTCTTCTCTTCACTCGAGCCTGCCCCTACAGGGAATACTATCACATGCGCCAATAACTCCTCTTATCCTGTTATGGGAGTTGGTAAGATCATTCTGACTACTGCTGATGGTAGTTCTTTCACTTTGTCAGATGCTTTATTTGTGCCAGGGATCAAAAAGAACCTGTTATCAGTTTCTGCATTAGCCAAGATTGGCTTGGTTGTGAAATTCGTTGATGACAGGTGTATAGTCCATGATCTCTCAAATGGTGATGTGATTATTGCTTCTGGCATTTTATGTCGTGGGCTGTATAAGCTCATAGACTATGAAAGATCTGTGAATGATTCGGCATGTGCAGTTCATGATTCTGAGGCTATGTCAGATGCAAAGCTTTGGCATGCACGCTTTGGTCATCTGAATTTTGCTAGTTTGTTACGCCTGCAGAAATCTGAAATGGTGTCCTCTTTGCCCAAACTTGAGGCACCTAGAAAACATGTTTGTGAAGGCTGTATTTTGGGCAAAATGCAACATTCTTCCTTTCCAAAAGATGGTTCAGTTCGGGCTATGCAGAAATTGCAGCTTGTACATAGTGATGTTTGTGGTCCTATGCAGACACCCTCTTTTGGAAATTACCTTTACTTCGTGACTTTCATTGATGATTTTTCCAGGCATGCATGGGTATATCCACTCAAAGCAAAGTCCGAAGTGTTCATGTGCTTCAAACAGTTTTTGGTTTTGGCTGAAAATATGTCAACATGTAAAATGGGCACCCTCCGTTCTGATTGAGGGGGGGAATATATGTATTCAGATTTTAATGCATTTCTGGCTGAACGTGGGATAAAACACCAGTGTACAGTGCCGTATACACCTCAACAGAATGGAGTTGCTGAACGAAAGAACAGGTCACTCATGGAGATGGCGAGGTGCATGGTCAAAAGTCAGGCTTTACCACATAGTTTCTGGCTTGAGGCTGTCATGTGTGCAGCATATGTACTGAACAGGTGTCCCACCAAAGCGTTGCAGTCTATCACTCCATATGAGGCTTGGCATGACCGCAAGCCATCTGTTGCTCATCTGCGTGTTTTTGGTTGTTTGGCATATGCATTAGTGCCTGAACAACATCGCAAATAATTGGATGATAAGGCAGTAAAATGTATTTTTGTTGGGTACAGTTCTGAAAGTAAAGGCTATCGTCTGTATCATCCACAGACTAAACGCATTCTGGTTAGCCGTGATGTTGTCTTTGTGGAAGATGCTATTCAGCCATTGCTTTCATGTACTAAGGAGACATCTGTTAGCTCCAAAGACATGTATGATACTTTGATGCCTCTTTTTACAGGTGGACAGGCTAGCGTTGGTCCTAATGAGGCAACTTCTCAGCCTTTGCAGGTTTCATATGATGATGCAGATCATTCCATTTCTGATGCAGATTTACATGATGCACTTGTTGATGAGAGAGCTGATATTGAACAGGCAAAAACTATGCCAAAATGGCTGGTGCAGACTTTGCGTGACAGCAAATTAGATGCACCTTTGTCATATCGTACTCGTTCAGGCTCTCATAGTACCTCCTTTGCATCAGATTGCTATGCTATGGCTGCATCTAGTCTCTATGATGAGAATGAGCCTGTTTCTTTTGATGAAGCACAAAATTCAGAAAATTGGATGGCTGCTATGCAATCTGAATATGATGCTATAATGAAGAATGGTACATGGTCTTTATGTGACTTGCCTCCTGGCAAGAAGGCCATTGGCACTAAGTGGGTATACAAGTTGAAGCGTAAACCTGATGGTACAGTTGACAGGTATAAGGCTAGGCTTGTTGCAAAGGGTTATGCGCAGGAAAGAGGCATTGATTTTGATGAGACCTTTGCACCTACATGCCGTATGACTACTGTTCGGATCGTTTGTGCACTTGCAGCCCATCATGGTTGGAATGTACATCAGTTGGACATTAAAACAACATTTCTGAATGGTGACTTGCATGAAGAAGTGTATGTTTTTCAGCCCCGTGGCTTTGTGCAAAAAGGGCATGAAAACCAGGTTTGCAAGTTAAAGAAGGCATTATATGGTTTAAAGCAAGCACCACGTGCTTGGTATGAGAAGATACATGCCTATCTGATTGCACATGGTTTTGAGAACAGTCCAACTGAAAGCACCTTATATGTTAAACGTGCTAATGATGTGCTTCTGATCATTGTTGTCTATGTTGATGACATGCTGCTCACTGGTCCTATTGAGACACATATTGCTGATTTTAAGGCTGATTTGCATGCCTCATTTGAGATGTCTGATTTGGGGCATTTGCATCACTATTTGGGCATTCAGTTTATGCACGTTGATGGTGGAATGGCTTTGTGTCAAACGAAATATATTGACACATTATTGCAGCGTTTTGGCCTTGAAGACTGTAAGCCTATTGCCACTCCTATGGAGACAGGTTTACGATTGAGTCTTCATGATGCTGGAGATGCATTTGATGTTGTTCTCTATCAGAAGGCTATTGGATGCTTGATTTACTTATGCATTACTCGGCCAGATATTCAGTTTGCTGTCTCACAGATGAGCAGGTTTATGCATTGCCCAGGAGTCACGCATTGGAAAGCGGTTAAGCGCATCTTTCGCTACTTGAGTGGTACTCGGCTACTTGGGTTGTTTTATCCCAAGGGGGGATCACTACCGCCAGATTTGCATGCTTTTTCTGACTCAGATTGGGCTGGTTGCTATGACACTCGTGTGTCCACCAGTGGTTTTTGCTTCATGCTTGGTAGCTCATGTATATCTTGGTTGAGCAAGAAGCAGCCTACTGTGGCCACTTCCAGTTGTGAGGCTGAGTATAGGGCAGCTTTCACAGCGACTATTGAGTGTGTGTGGCTCAGACGCCTTATGGCTGATTTGGGTGTTGGCCAGTCTTCTGCCACCACCATCTTCATTGACAGTCAGAGCGCATTGGCAGTTGCGAGGAACCCTGTGTTCCATGCTCGCACTAAGCACATTGAGGTGCATTATCACTATGTCAGGGAGAGGTTCTCTGCTGGGGAGATCAGCTTGGCATATGTGCCCACGCAGGAGAACATTGCAGACCTTTTCACGAAGGCTCTGCCTAGGGAGAAGTTTGAAGCTTTTCGCAAAGCTTTGGGCTTACTTCCTTTTGTGGAGTGATTTCCACATAGCTTGGCACTTCCTTATACATGAGTGCCAGCTCCTTGTTCACCGCATCACTCCCAGGGGGGATTTGTTGATATATTTAGGTAGTGATGTGTGTGAACACTCTAGGACCGCCGGGGCACTTTTTTCCCTCTTTAGGAGGTTTTTTTCCCCCGGCTTGTATATACGCCTATTGCCCTAATGGGCTACTTATCTTTGTACATTCTCTAGTAATACATTCAGTCTTGTGTGTTGTGCTCCAAGCTTCTTCTTCTTCCTTGTGCTGTTCGCGTGCTTCCGCAGACGTCTAACTCCAACATGTGTGAGCTCTCTTCCTTATCTCCTTCCTCGTGACTTAAGTCACTTGTGACTCTTTGTAAGGACTTTTTTGCCATTATGAAGAAGAAGAGCAGAAATTCGAATTTGCTTCTTTCCTACTGATTTCCACCTTCTCTATGATTTTTATGTGTGTGTGATGCTTCGAATGGGTGTGTAGGTTTGTTAGCTATCACTTGCCACCATTTTCGAACTACTGTAGTGTGTGTGTGAGCCACCATTAGTTGTAGAGCAAGTGTTGGTGTTTCTCGCTATTCACTATTTTGCACATAATTTGAAGAGCGTTTGTCAAATTCAAGTGAAAATATAACCAATAGATGCGTCTTAATGAGAGCTTTGAAATAAACCCATGGTTGCCCATATTTGGAGTTCAAAGCTAGGAGAAAAGTTCAAATTTGTGCTTACTGTTGTTAGTGGTATCGCGACATGCATGTTAAGAGAGTTAGTGAGTTGGAGAGGAGATAAGTCTTTTCACATCCATTGCAGCTCAACCACTTCACTTTCCATCATGTGTGCACATGTCTTCATACACTTGGTTCATGTGGTTCTTCGGATTGATAATTAAACGTGTATCGATCCATCACTATATGTACTTGTGGGGCGATTGAGATTTGGTCTCATCAACACAAGTCCCTAAGGACTCACAACTTATGTACACACATTTTTGGCACTGTTGTTGGGGAACAAACTTAATGAAGGTGCCTTCATGATGGTTATAGCTCTCGAGTTAAGGAATCGTACTTATAGAAGTGAATTCATTAGGTGGTAAGTATTCAAGCACTTCGGCACTTGTTATTTCACACTCTTGAGGTGTGTGTAATGAGTTTTCAAGTTTAGGGTTAGGAGTGAAGAAGGAAGGGAAGAGTTAGGATTAGGATAGAGAGAGGAGTAGAGTAGGAGGAAGTTGGAAATATCAAGAAAAATCCCAAAAAAAATTGCCAAAATTAGTGTAGAGTAGGTCTCAAGCATCACAAAACTATAAAAAGCAAAAAAATTAGTTCAGTTGACACTAATGCAAGAACTGGTATCGTGAGTGGAGCAACGATCGGTATCGCCTAAGTGGTATCGCGCCCTACAAGCTAAAAAGCAACTTTGAGAGCTCAAATCTTAGGCAAGACATCCTTGAAGGTAAGCTACAACAAGCTTTTAATATCAAAACTACTTCAGAAGTACATTTGCACATGACTAGAGACGTTTTCTGTATCGTGAGGTAGAATAGAGAGTTTTTGGAGAGTCTTTGAGCGATAGAGAGGATCAAGAGTAAGGAGGGGTGATAACTAAACATATTTGCACAAAACTTTTTGAGTTTAGAGCAATTTTGGCTAAGGTATCACAGTCGGTTGAGTTTTGGTATCACGATATCAAAATTCCCTAGTATCACGATACTCGCCTAGTTTCGTATCACTGCATACTTACTTGAGGTATCGCGATACCATTCAGGTATCATATTGTCAAGTTGGTATCGCGATCGCGACTAGCCAGTGGTATCATATCACGGTCCACTCGGTATTGTATCGTCGACCGAGCGTATCGTATCGCGTGCATTGTTGGTATTGTATCGCCAACTTAGTATCGTATTGTGCAAAAAAAGTAGTATCCTATTGCCCAACCTCTCTGGTATCGTATCATCCATTATTCCAGTATCGTATCGTGAGGGATTCAGTATCGTATTGTCACTTTCACTAGTATCGTATCGCATGCACTTTTGGTATCATATTGTGCAATGGACAAGTATCGTATCGTGCAAAGTCCTGGTATTATATCATCTAGTGACCAGGTATCATATCCTCCACTAATTGAGTATCGTATTGTCAAATGTAGAGATATCGTATCATGCAAATGCTGGTATTGTATCATGTTATTTTGTGGTATCGTATTGCGTGAAGTTTTTAGTATCGTATCGTGTTATAGTTGGTATCGTATCGTCTGTCTGGTATCGCCAAAAGTGGTATCTTCCAGGACCAATCAAGCCTTTTGAGGGCAAATTTGTGAGAAGTTGAAGAGTCAATTGTGGGGAAGTTGGAAGCCAACATAGGCCTAGAAGGGTGCATGAACTTGAGATCAAGACGAGTACTAAGTAGTCGGAGGAGTCATTTTGTCGATAGGCAGTGCAACCCAAGCAAGTTATCACTCTATCTATACTGACACCTCTAGTGATTCAGAGGAGGAGATACCTATGGCTTCAGAAGACATGCAAGGTTCTGTCCCTAGGGAGAACTTTATGTCAGCTGTAGAGGGGGAATACCGCACCTCTTTGCAATATGTATCCACCAATCCCCAAGGGATCCCTATTTACTTGGATGGCTTAAATAGGTCTGTAGCCAGGATGGTGAACTCCATTGAATCAGCAATAGTTCCCAAACCTACAGTCAAGTATGAAGGAGGAGTGTACATGGACAAACTAGGTCACATCTACGTGGTAACAGAACACCCAGATCGGATCAACGAGAGAGGAGGATTGGAAGGACAAGGTGTTGAAGCTGAAGGTCAAGGACAAAGCACAGGTCAAAGAGGTGGACACACAAGAAGAAGGAGCAAGTAGGGAGCTCCAAGAAGTGTATGTCAAATTTTCAAAAGAAATCCCTATAAAAATAGTGATTTTCATCACTAAAAACCATTGTAAATACCATTTTCTATTTTTGTAACTCCATTTTGTTCAAGCCGAGGAGTCCTCGAGCTTGAGTATTAGAAGTATCATCCTACCAATTTTCATAATTTTTAGACTTCATTTGAGCCCTCAAATAAGCCCCGGAACCTAATTTTTAACTAGGCCGGACACTACGTCTAGACAGGGCCAAAACTAGTCAAAAAACTATAAAAAGAGCTAGAGAGCTCATTTTTGAGGTTAGCTTGTTAGAGATTAGAGCTTTGTACGAGAACTCTTTTGCAATCAAAGCTTTCCATTGTTCCTCTCTTTGATGTTACCTTGTGCGCGTGTGTGTGTATGTGTGTGCATGTTTGTGTGCTTTCACTCACGCACTTGTGCCTTCACTTGCTCGTGGTCTTCATACCGGTCCTCACGTCTCCGCGGATTGACAAGTAAAGGAGGTGCTGCTTACGCTTGAGCTACACCAAATTTTGGTGCCGTTGCCGGGGAGAGAGCTTCGAGGACGAGCATTGTGATGGTAAGATCGTAGATTTGCGATGTTGGAAGGTAAAAAAACTGTCATTTTTGTTCATTTTCTGATTTTTCTTCTTCATCTTCATCATCATCACCATCTCCATCTTCTTCCACCTTCTTCTTCATAGAAATTTCTTGTTTTTTAGTGCATTTTCATCATTTTCATACCATCTTTCATGCATTATTGTGCGAGGAGTTAGGAAGTGCAAGAGAGAGCAAGCGCTTGTGTTTTTTCATGATTTTCTACACATACGGAGCTCACCATTGCTCGGCGCTCAGAAATTCGAAGTTCTCGCCAAAAAACACGATTATGTGATGAAAATCGCAATTCTGTGAAAAATTCAAATTTTTTTGAAAATCACGATTCTCTATTTCCTGCCTAAAATCCTTTTGAAAAGAACACGATTTTGGGGCCATTCTCAGAATCGCGATTCTATGGTTGTGCTCAAAATCACGATTCTCTAAATTTTTGAAAACCACGATTCTCTGAGACAAAATCGTGATTTTCAAAAACACGATTTTCATCCGAGGTACAAAATTGCGATTCTCTAGAACACGATTCTCTAGAACACGATTCTCTGAATGTGCTCAAAATCGCGATTCTCACAAATCACGATTTTCAGCCAAAAACACGATTGTGATCAAACATGATTCTCTAAAAACACGATTCTCTGTTGGCAATCACGATTCTCTAAAAAACACAATTCTCTAAAAACACGATTCTCTATTAGCAATCGCCATTCTCAAAAACGCGATTCTCTGATTTCATAGCATCACGATTCTCTTGGTTTCATAGGATTGTGATTCTCTTGGTTTCACAGGATCGCGATTCTCTGATTTCATAGCATCGTGATTCTCTTGATTTCATAGCATCGCGATTCTCTGATTTCATAGCATCGCGATTCTCTTGATTTCATAGCATCATGATTCTCTTGGTTTCATAGGATCGCGATTCTCTTGGTTTCAAAGGATCGTGATTCTCTGATTTCATAGCATCGCAATTCTCTTGATTTCATAGCATCGCGAGGCTCTTGGTTTCATAGGATCGCGATTGTCTTGGTTTCACAGGATCGTGATTCTCTGATTTCATAGCATCGCAATTCTCTTGGTTTCATAGCATCGCGATTCTCTTGGTTTCATAGGATCGCGATTCTCTTAAGATTCACAGCATCGCGATTCTCTTGGTTTCACAGGAACGCGATTCTCTTGGTTTCACAAAATCGCGATTTTCATACAAAATCGTGATTTTTCCATAAGTGCCTGTTCTGACCCCTAGGAGCCTGATTTGACATAACTTTTTCATCCAAAGTCCATTTTTTGAGCTCTATAGCTCGTTGGAAGTTGACCCTCAAGTGGGACTAGGGAACCAAGGGAACTCCAAAGGATTTTTGAACCATACCAAGGGGAAATTTTGGACTCTTAGCCAAAGCTTATGAACCTGAGATCTGATAGATACCTACGCAAGGATAGACAAAGCATTAGATCTTCTCAATCCAATGTCAACCATAGAGCTAAGTCTTGGGCACAACAACTAAGTGGTTGTCCTTACGTACTAAACTCTGACACAAGTGACTCAAAAATGTCTTTTAGCATGGGGAAATCTGCAGGTGGCTCAGGAACTGCCCATCTACAAACACCAGAAGGTCCCTATAAGACACAAATGGAATATATTCGGACCAACCGATTAGGTGCTCGCATCTATGAGGACGGCCTGAGGCGATTAGTGGTCCAACTCAAAAATCTAGATCAATCCTTTGGGCTTGAACACCAAGTAGTCAAGTTCGAAGAGGGTTCATACATTGATAAGGAAGGAACCATGTATGTGGTCACCAACCTACCAGATAGGACCGATGAGTTTGGAAATATCATTCATGAGAATGAGATAGGAGACCTAGAACAAGGAAATGTAGGACAAGGACCCCAGACTCCTAGAGGTAAGTCAGTTTTGACCAGAGTGATCACTCCATATTGGATCCCTCAAGACAACAAAAGCATAGAACTATTCTTGAATAGAGAAATAGAGGAAGCTTTTTGGAGATTCAAGCTAGATCAACCTAGCCAACTGGGCATAGTCATCATCTATGAATTCAAAGATCCTGAGATACCTGGCAAAGTTGCCTACTTGGATAACACATCAGAGAAGATATTCTTGGTAATAGAACATGATAGGCATGCATATACGTGGAAGAGTGAATTGATTTTCCCTCCATCAAGATCCAACATTTCCCATGGTCTCCAAGGATTAGGATCATCCCAAGCTCATGAAGCCCAGAGAGAAAGAACTAGAGAGAGACTTGAGGTAAGTTTTGCACACATTGTGGGCAGAAATAGATTAGGATGTGAAAATGAAAGACCTGAAAGAGAGAGACATCAAGCACATAAGCAACAAAGAGATGAACATGATTTTCCATTGCCTAGACCCCGAGCGCACACAAGAACCCTTAGACCCACTCAAGTAATCAAGGCAATGAAGAATTATTTTGACGGGATAGGAGATCCTTATGACCATGTGGCCGAGTTCAAACAAGTGTTAAGAGCTGAACAGATTGAGGATCTGTTCACCCAGTACAAGGCATTTGGTTTGACTCTTAAGGGCACTGCCTTGGCTTGGTTTCAACCATTGAGTAGTCGCAACTATCGTGATATAGGTCAGCTGCTAGACGAATTCATTGTAGAATTTTCCAAGAGTGGTATCAAGCATAACACATCATCTTTGATCCACAGTTTCAAGCAGACACCCCAAGAAATAGTGTGACTAGCAGGTAGAAGGTTCAGACAGTACCTAGAAAGATGCCCTGCTCCAGAGCTACCCACACCAGGCAAACAAGTGGCTTTGTTCTTAGATGGCTTACTAAGCACAAAGTTAAGATCATATGTGTACTTGAAAGAGCCTAGATCCATAGAAGAGTGTGTGCGGACGTGCATTGACATAGAAGATAACTTGGGTGAGGAGTTAGGATTGTCCAAACTCTATAAGGATTATGATAGTTCTACTAGTCATACTTCGAAAATCTCAACTATTCATACTTCGAAAATCTCAACAGAAATAGATGAGATAACTGAGCAAGTTGCCAAGAAGCTAGGAGTCCAAAATAGACAAACACAAAGAGTCACCTCATTGAACAGATGTTATACCTGTAGAGGGGACCACATGGCTAACGTATGCCCAATGCAAAAGCAAAACATTAGAGAAAGGAATGCTCCATATTGCACTATTGAGAGAAAATACACAAACCACACGGCTCAAGATTGTCCCTACAATAGGCAGGCGGTTAGACAAACTTATCAGCAACCTTACCAACAAGGTAGGTATCAGAACCAATACCAACAGCCCTATTATCGACCACAACAGCAATATCAAGCACAATATAGGCCACAACTAGTCTTGGGAAACCAACCACCAGCTCTTGCCAATGTGATTCCAGTCAAGTATGCTGTGGGAGAGGAAAATCCAAATAGATCATTGGTGCCACTAACCCCATTGATACCAGATAATGACTCTCATGCTCATAGTTCAGACTACTCCCATGAAGACAGTCCACATGCTTATTACATAGAGTCACCTGAGCATAGTGAGATTTACTCGTATCAATACGAGACACCACCTATGGAACAAAATTGGGAGCCAGAATACTCCAATGTCATGTATATGAATCCCAACCCCAGGCCCCAATTGAGACAAGTAAGACCACAAGCCCTTAGAGGACCATGTTTTAGATGTCAGGGTGACCATTTCATTCGTGAATGTCCCCACTTACCAACTCTGGGCCAAGGACAGAACATCACGATACAAGACTTTTGTCCTGAGTGTGGTAAAGACCATCTCCCCAGAGATTGTCCAAGAAACCCCTCTAGTGCTCCCAAGGTCACACCCATAAATGTGGTAGGCTTAGTGGTGGATTCAAGTGCTAGTAGCAGTAATGTGGCTCCTGTACAAGCTGTCACTAGAGCACAAGCCTTAAAATAGGATAAGCTAGCTGAACAATCAGAGTCAAGTGAATCAGGAGAGCCTAGCAAGCGGAAAACAAGAACATGGAAAGACAAAAGAGAGAAGGCCAATCGCAAGTGGAATAAAAAGTTATCAGACCTAGAAGAAAGTCTGAAAGAAGCAAAAACAAAAATAGATGACATTGCATCTCAAAGCCCCTCTCATGCTGAAACTCCATCCACTCCACCTCATCCACCCCACCACCCATTGTAAATAGATCGCAACCAGGGTCTGTTCTGGCAGATCCAACCCCATAAGGCTTGGACATGATGTTCAAGGCCTACCAGGCTCGACTTCAAGAAGGGCCAACAGCTGCAAATCTAGACAAGAGTTACCCTAGAGCAGATTTAGAGATTGAAAGGATGAGGATGTCAATGAAAATGGTAGAACACGCTCAAGCTTTACTTGAGACTAGTCAAAAGTTCAATCAAACAAACTATGTCAAACCGGATTTGCATTTCCAGGGCTTACTAGAAAGATTAGAGAAGTTGGTAAACAAACCACAAGTTTCTTTACCTCCACAGGCTCAACCAGTTATTGAGAGAAGAAGCTCACCACCAAGGGGAGCGTATGAGAAATGGGCCAAGGAGAAGGGTAATTTCCCTCCTATTCATGAGATTGATGACCTTCATGATCAATTTTCCCAAGACATTCCATCTATTTACGGAGATCAAGTAGAGCAACAAGAAGACGAAAGGTTAGATTTTGAATCTAATACCTTAGAAGAACTGTCTCAATTTCCAAGCCCTTGGGAATCTGAATCTCTTCATATCAAAGCTCCCACAATACTGGTAAGACAAGAAGACTCAGTGGTCCCAAGGAACACTGATGTCATGAAAAACGCTAAGGTTCAATGTCATCTCACTGTAGAAGAGCTACTCAAAGAAAAACCTGAGCTATGGAATCATGTGAAGGATCAGGTCCCAGAACTTGAGTCCAATATGCAAAAAGCAAGCTCTAAACAGAAAGTTCCAGAGATACCTCTAGACAAAATAGGGGACATGTGTGAGGGTGAAGAAGGTAATACTTATCTTCCAATCACCTATCAAGGTTACACAACCAAAGTAATCATAGATTCAGGTGCTGGTGTTGCTATTGCGACCACCTCTTTGTGGAAGCAATGGGGCAAACCCACATTAAGACCAACTAGAATGAAGCTTCAAATGGCCGATGGTCATTTTGAAAGACCTCTAGGATTGCTAGAAGGGATAACTCTAACCACCTGTGGTGTAGAGTTTGAACATACATTTGCTATATGTGACTTTGAGAAAAATAATGTCTATGAGATGATCCTAGGAAGACCCTTCCTACAACAGTTGCAAATAGTACAGGATTGGGGAACCAACTCTTTGTACTTACATCACTTAGGGGTCACCACCAAGGTCAATTTGAAGGATTACACCTTCAGAGATGTACCACCCTTACATTGGAATCCTATCCACAAAGCAAAAAGAAGATTCCATCTCTGTGCATTCTGAAAGTTCACCTGATCCATCCTGGTTGCATGAAGATACTCATTTGTGGATGTGCAAGGTCGTGGAGGAAGAGGAAAAACGCTTAAAGGCAAGAGAAGAAGGAACTTCTCTAGGAGATAGACCAATTAAGGACCCAGCCTATACACCGATGATCTTTCCAGATGAGGAATTCGAGCCTCATGGTTGGCCAGAAATCTTAGCCACCATGGACATTGTTGTCAATGAAGAACAATGGACACCTCATTGTGATGAGGAGGGTTATGATATTTCAGTGTTCATGTGTCAGCCCTTGCTAGAAGAATGTGACCCTAGTGACATCATAGAAGAAGAAGAGAATGATGATGATATAGAGTCCATTGTGATGGATAGTTGCTTTAACTCAGAGCATCACTATCTAGAAGATATAGGAGTGTTCACCCAGAAAGAAGAAGAACCTCTCACAAGTATTAAAATGGTAAATTCAAACGATGGAAGTGAGAGCAGTCAAAAGAAAAAGAAAAGAAAAGCAGTGAAACAAGAAGAGGAGGAATCATTGTTTGAAGTACCAAAAAACTTCAAGAAATATGAAGTTGACGACCGCAAAATTTTGGTACGAATGCCTAAGAGAGAGGCCGTCATAGGAGAATCATATGATAATAAAGAAAAGACCGAGAAAATTGTAGTGACCATTGAAGAGAACGAAGAAAGATGCACATATATAGGAGATGACCTAAGTGCGAGAGAAGAAATGGAGCTCGTAAGGGAATAATAGGGATGTGTTTGCGTGGCACCATAGAGACTTGAAAGGGGTAGATCCAAGAATTTGCTCTCATACTATCCACATGACTGCTGATGCCAAGCCCACCAAACAGAAGCCCTACACATATAATGATACATATGCAGCCAAAATAAAAGAAGAAATTGATAGGCTGATTGAAGCTGGATTCATCTATGAGATTGAGCATACTGAATGGGTGTCGCCATTGTAGTGGTGCCCAAGAAGAATGGGAAGTTGCGAGTGTGTATTAACCTTAAAAGAGTTAATGCCGCTACAATCATAGATAGTTATCCACTTCCAATCACGGAACACCTATTGGAGCGTGTTGCAGGTAAGGAAGTTTATAGCTTCCTCGATGGATTCTCAGGTTACAATCAAGTAGCCATTGCCCCAGAAGATCAACACAAAACAGCTTTTGCCACAGAGTGGGGAATCTTTGCATTTCGTGTGATGCCATTTGGGCTCACCAATGCACCTGCAACATTCCAAAGGCTAATGTGTCATGTCTTCAAAGAGTTCTTGCGAAAGAGCTTAGAAGTGTATGTGGATGATTTATGTGCTCATTCCCAAGAAAGAAGATTTCACATCCCTGAGCTCACACAAATCTTCAACATGTAGAGAATATCGAGTGTGTCTGAACCCAAAAAAATGTGTGTTGATGGTGCGTCAAGGTAAAATCTTAGGTCATATTGTTTCTAAGAATGGAATCTCAACAGATGAAGATAAGGTACGAGCCATAGCGGAGTTGCCAAGGCCAAGGAATGTTAAAGAGGTACAAGCCTTTATGGGCCATTATGGATATTACCGTAGGTTTATCCACATGTACGCGATCATAGCTAGACCCCTTTATGCCTTGTTGTCTAACTTTGAGTGGAACAACGAATGCGAGAATTCTTTCAATGAACTGAAGAAACGTTTGTGCACAGCACAATATTGACCACTCCTGATTGGAATAAACCATTCCATGTCCATGTGGATGCATCCAATCACGCCATAGGATGTGTGCTAGCACAACCCACAGGTGAAGGAAACTTAGATTTGCCCATAGCATATGCTAGTAGACAGCTCACCGCAGCCGAAC
Organism: Ceratopteris richardii; assembly: GCA_020310875.1. NCBI lineage: Eukaryota > Viridiplantae > Streptophyta > Polypodiopsida > Polypodiales > Pteridaceae > Ceratopteris > Ceratopteris richardii. Next base: position 9,821,409 of record CM035437.1, on the reverse strand, counting down.
GAAACTATACCACAACTGAGCGAGAGGGCTTAGGCATGGTATATGATGTGAAGAAGTTTAGACACTATTTATTGGCCAACAAGTTCAAGTTTTTCACTGATCATCAAGCTTTGTTATATTTGGTCAATAAACCTTGCAATATTGGACGCTTAGTAAGATGGTTTCTCTTACTAATGGAATATGACTTTGAAGTTGTTGTCAAGAAAGGTAGAACCCACCTTCGGGCAGATCACCTTTCTCGCATCACTTCAGGAGATTCACTGCAAGGAGTTTCTGATGACCTACCGGATGCTTATTTGTTCAATTTAGAAGTTGTTCCTAAATGGGCAAATAAGCTGGTACCACTCCTAACCTTCGGACCTGCAAATAAGAATGTGAAAACATCACAAGAAGAAATTGTAAAGTCACAAAAATATCACATATTGGAAGGAAGTGTGTACAAACAAGATACTGAGGGTGTATTAGCTTGTTGTGTCGAGGATGATGAACATAGTAGTTGGTTGCAGCAAGCTCATGAAGGATTGCTAGGAAATCACTATTCTAAACAACGAACATTGCAGAATCTGAAGCGTTTAGGAGTGTATTGGCCTAGCATGGACAAAGAAATACATGATTGGATTAAGAATTGTCCAATGTGCAGAGAGAGACCCCCAGTGGAGCATGTGACCCTTTATCAAGTGTCATTAATTCCAGATTGGAGTGCTCCATTGGTAGAGTTTATGAGGTCGGGAAGATTACCCAAAGAGGCTAGTCTAGCAAGAAGACGAAGCATGGAGCAAGAGGCTCAAGGCTATGCCTTAGTAGGAGACAACCTATACCGAAGAGGCAAAGATGGTTACTTAAGATTGTGCGTTCATGAATCAGACTATTTAAAAGTCTTAGAAATTGCACACAGTGGTGTTGCAGGTGGACACTTTGGTCCTGATCAAGTAATCAAGACCATTCTATTCTCAAGACTTTGGTGGCCCACTCTTCATATGGATGCACATACCTATGTGAAGAAATGTGACACTTGCCAACGTGCACAATATCCTATCAGAAAAGACGAGATGCCTTTGAGGCCCATGATGGGAGGGCGTGCATTTTCAAAGTGGGGCATAGACTTCATAGGTCCTATTAACCCCCCAGCTAGAAACTCCCATGCAGAGTATATTATTGTAGCCACAGATTACCTTACAAAGTGGGTAGAAGTGAAAGCCACAACAAAGAATGATGCTCCGACTACGGCTAAATTCTTATTTGAGAATGTGTTCACGAGATATGGACTACCAATAGAGTTAGTGAGCGATAGAGGCACACACTTCTTGAATGAAGTCATTGAAAATCTTCTCTAGGAATTCTTGGTGATACATAAGAAGTCTGCCCCCTATCACCCACAAGCTAACGGACAAGCTGAGAGCACCAATAAGATCCTCTGTAATGTATTGACAAAACTGGTAAATAATAAACGCTCTGATTGGGACAAACAACTTCATCATGTTGTTTGGGCTTATCGAGTTGCCTACAAAACGGTACTCAACACCACCCCATTTCAGATGGCCTTCGGACAAAATGATGTGCTACCATTGGACTTCCTCATCCCAGCCTTAAAAGTAGCACAAGAGTATGAGTGGAATGGACATGAATTGTCCTCAAGGATCTTTGATCTAGAACGCTTAGGTGAGACGAGGCTACGAGCGGCAGCAGGCATCTACGCTGCAAAGAAGAGGCAAAAGGCATACTTCGATGCACACATCAAGGATAAGGGACTAAAAGAGGGAGATCTAGTGTTGGTTTATACACTAAAACAACATGCCCATAAGTTGGAAAAAAGAGGATATGGACCCATGATCATTAATAGAATTTCCACTAGTGGTGCAGTTCAGTTGGCCACTCTAGAAGGAGATATCTTGTCAAACTATATTAATGGATGTAGAGTCAAGCTATATCAAGAACCTCTTACTGAGGATATGCTAATGAGACTCAACCCTGCTAAGAAGAGAAAATAAGAAGAGTTAAGAGTGAGAGAAGAAATACAGGCCGAGGCCAGAGAGCGTATTAGGCGAAATAAGTTAAGGCGACTAGGCCTAGATGTCAACTCAAAAGCCCCAAAATATCACAAGGATATGTGCCAAAAATCAGGCATAATTACTTCTCAAGTCATTGACCGACATCCCTTTGTGACCATAGAGATTGGACAAGGAAAGGGTGCAAGGAGTGTGAACGCATTGATTGACTCAGGTGCAGCAAGTAGTGCAGTTAGATTGTCCTACTGCCAAGAATTGCAGTTGAACATCAATCCCATAGAAGCTTATCTCATAGGATTGGGAGGTGTGGAAACCCCTTGTGTGGGCGAGGTGGAACTTCCCATCTACCTTCAAGATGTTCCAATGAAAGTCAAAGCGCTAGTGTGTCAAGATGAGAACCTTACAGAACCACTTGTCTTGGGTCAAGATTGGATCTATGACCATGCTGTTAACTTAAACCTAAGAAGTCAAATCCTTCAATTTTGGGTACAGGAACAATGCATTACAATAGAATTAGAGAAATGCATGCTCACAAATCCAGATGTCCCACATTCTCATAGTTTTTCTAAGACTAATCATATGGAAGAAGATGTTGTATGTGTCAAAAGCTCTATGATGCAGAAGGAGTCAATCGTGGAAGAACAGGTTCGAAGACAGGTGGATCTTTCTTCTTCTCCAAAGACTCAGGTGGCCACAGTAGTTCCACCACAAAGACAAACACAAATGTTCACGACAACCGCTAAATCAAATAGAAAGACACCATTCAACAAGAAAGCAGTTTTAGGCATGAAGTAGATCTGGGTACGCAAAGGAGGGCAACCACCAGCGTTGCCCCCACAAATCCCATCCAAGCAAGCCCACCAGGCCAGCAGACGAACGAAGAAGCTAGGGGAAGCTCAACCACAAGGTATCCGACAAATTTGGGTGCCCAAGAAATTAATTGCAGCTCAACAAGCACGATTACACATGTGGGTTCCCAAAGGACTCTTACATGCACATAGGCCTATGCTCTCCACCATGCAAAAGGTCTCAATCAAGAAGCCAAGGAGAGATAAGGGGAAGAACCGAGCACAGAACCAAAGGGAGATAAACTCACCTCTTCAACAAGAGTTAGAAGACCAGCAACAATGGTATGGGTATGGAAGCCAAAAGCACCGGTAGGCCCCACAAAACTAAATAGCCAACCACAAAGGATCAAAGCCTCAAGAAACCATCCAAACATGGAGCAGCCAAAGGAGATCACTAAACAGTCAAAGACCATTCTCAAATGGATCCCTACAAGGAGGAAGGATCAGTTGTCATCTCGAGATCCAATGGATACCTCCAAAAAAGATGGCATCAACATCCGCAAATAACATCGAAAGCCTCGACGAGCGACAACCATGTGCTCCTTGCACAACCTTGTCTTTCGCACCATTCAGGTCATGCATCTCCAAAGTATGCATTAATATAGGGCCGCATTACATGGCCGTGCATAGACACATTTGAGAAACCCATGCACAAGAGCACATTGACACATGTCAATTATTTTTTCTGATACTAACATCTGTCGTCTTGTTTGGTGACATTGTCTCACAAAAAAAAAAAAAGAGAGAGAGAGAGAGGTTTTTTCTAGGTTTGGCTCATGGAACATGAATGATTCATGCTTAGTTGAAGGTGGAACAATTTATTATCGGGCATTTATCAGTTTTGATAGAAGTGTGTCTCAGCTAGCAGATGATATTATTGTTGTCTTATCTGGTAGATGTCAAGCACCTGGCTTGAACATGGTATCCACAACTATTGTTTCCCCTTACCATGGTAGGAGGGAAGAGCGTGAAGGTCCACAACTCAAGCGATGCTTAACTACTGTATGTACGAGAGCATCCAAGGAGATATCTGCAAAGGGTAGTTTTGGTACACTACAAATCCTTGTATGTATACTAGATGAGAAGACTCTTGCTTATGGTGAGCTAACGAGAAGATGTGAAACTAAGCTTGTTGTAGTTACCCAATGTCGTTTGTCAAGGAATATAAAGAAATTCAATTCTCAGTCTTTGGCAAATGTTGCTTGAAGAGAGCAGACAGGACCAAGCACTCAAAGAATTTCATCAGTGAATCCTCAACATGGACATTCATCAACAATGTCCATCACAAATGCCGGGAGCACAACAAGACGAGATAAACATCGATCGATGCTTCACCATGGTAAGTATCTTTTACCTTGGCAACACCATAACCATGATAGATTAGGAAACCTCTTCGTCGGCATACCCTTGAGCACTTAGCTCAAGACCCCAATTTTTGCACCATACTTCTTCCAATGCATTTTCCAAGTAAGCATGCGTAGGGCTACATTATAAGGCCATGCACAAAGCACATATTTTCCTCAACCCATGCACGAACACACTTACCCATCATTCATTATGGGTTATTAGTACCTGGCGTGATTACTATGAACATCATCTTAAGAAGATCTAGAGGCCATCAATGGCGACTCACAACGACACAATCATGCTAGCATCCAAGGAAGGAACACATACCAAGGGACAACAACTTCCAAAGGCTTTTAATGACAAATGAAGAACCGGACAACCAACCTTGCCACATTTGGAAGGTAGATTGCTCTTGTTCCTACCGAACAGACACTACCTCTCAAAGCACTACATGGAACAACCATTACAACAAGGGTCTATCACGGACGACAGACTCAAGAGGGGGGGGAGTGTTGAAGCTGAAGGTCAAGCACAAAGCACAGGTCAAAGAGGTGGACACACAAGAAGAAGGAGCAAGTAGGGAGCTCCAAGAAGTGTATGTCAAATTTTCAAAAGAAATCCCTATAAAAATAGTGATTTTCATCACTAAAAACCATTGTAAATACCATTTTCTATTTTTGTAACTCCATTTTGTTCAAGCCGAGGAGTCCTCGAGCTTGAGGAGTATTAGAAGTATCATCCTACCAATTTTCATAATTTTTAGGCTTCATTTGAGCCCTCAAATAAGCCCTGGAACCTAATTTTTAACTAGGCCGGACACTAGGTCTGGACAAGACCAAAACTAGTCAAAAAACTATAAAAAGAGCTAGAGAGCTCATTTTTGAGGTTAGCTTGTTAGAGATTAGAGCTTTGTAAGAGAACTCTTTTGCAATCGAAGCTTTCCATTGTTCCTCTCTTTGATCTTACCTTGTGCGCGTGTGTGTGTATGTGTGTGCATGTTTGTGTGCTTTCACTCATGCACTTATGCCTTCACTTGCTCGTGGTCTTCATACCGGTCCTCATGTCTCCGCGGATTGACAAGTAAAGGAGGTGGTGCTTACGCTTGAGCTACACAAGGAAACTCGGGAAGACCTGATCTTGAAGAGTTAGTAACTACACCAAGAGGCAAATCAGTGGTAACTCAAGTCTTGAGAGGGGATTTGATACCTCAAGATGATTACCTATTAGATGTCTACTTAATCCATGGATTAGACTTATTGTTACAAATCGATTCACCCACACACGGACAAGAAGATAGCCCAATGACTTTCTATGAGTTAAAGGATCCGGAAGATGAGTCTAGAGTCACCTACCTAGACCAGAACCAAAGAAGGTATTGGCCAGTAGATGCAGTTGATAGGGCCCAGTTGAGGTATATAGGTTTGCTTTTATTCCCTTCTCGAGAGTAGGCAACTACCTCCCATAATCCTTTTGGGACACATCAAGAGCCAGAGAATACAATGTCAGGACAAATGAGCCAACGAAGTGTTCCTAACCGAACTCATGTGCAATTTACAATGCCAGGAGTACCATCACACAATCAAACTGACACAGGACTAGGCAACCTGAATTGGCCACCAGCGAGGCCAAGACCACAACAAGGAGTGCATCATGGGTTACCTCCTATTAAACCAGCAAATCCTATAATACCTAGACCACCAAAACCCATAAGAAGACTAAGACCAATTCAAGTGGCCAAATGAATGAGAAATCATTATGACGGAATGGGAGAACCCTATTACCACATAGCTGAATTTTACGGGCTGAGCAAGTGGATGATTTATTTGTGCAGTATGAGTCCTTCGAACTTGCCCTCATAGGGACAACTTTGACTTGGTTCCAACCATTGGATCCCAGTCAATTTGGGAATATTGAGCATTTTTTTTAGAAATTCATTGGAGAATTCACCAAGAGAGGGATTAAGGACAACTCTTCATCCTTAATCCATAGCTTCAAACAAAATCCAAATGAAATGGTGAAAATGGCTGCTCGAAGATTTAATCAATATGTCGATAGATGCCGAGCAATAGAAAGACCTTCTCAGCAAAAAATGATATTGTTATTCTTGGACGAATTGACGAATGGGACTTTGAGAACTTTAGTCTACGTCAAACGGCTCCAGACATTGAGCGAATATCTTCAAGAATGTATTGACCTAGAGGATAACTTGGCTGATGATCTTAAAAGTACATCAAGCCCTACGAAATCAGAAGACACTAGGAGGACAGTGACATCTAACTCCAGTAATGTAGAGGAGTTAGCGGAATTGGTAGCCAAGAAGTTAGGAGTTCATGGACAGAGGAACTACCGACATCCATCAATGAGAATACCCATGTTGCCACGATGCAGCCAATGCGGTGGAGACCATCCATCTCACATGTGTGAAAGAGGGGGGAATATGCATGCCTCAAGTGTATCCATACAATAGACAGCCACATCAAGGACCCACCCTATATTGCTAGATAGAACAAAAGTACACTAATCACACTACTGAGAATTGCCCATTCAACAGGCAACCAAGACCCTTAAATCAACCTCAGTATAAGCCGTATGGATACCCTCCTAGAGAGCCAGGAAGGGAGATTCCAAGATACAATCCCTATCCAAGACCACAAGGAGCACCTAGACCATACAAACAAGGTTGGAAAACCTCAGCCAATGTTAGGATAACAACCACCACTTCCACAAAATGTAGTGCCAGTTAAATATACTCAACCAGAGGAAAACATGGAGAGAGCCATAGTGCCAGATACACCATTAGCCAGTACAGAATCAACGAATCAAGGATACGAGCAAACCCAAGGAGAATACTATCCCTATGACACCAATTTGCCGGAGTATGGCCAAATTTATGACCCACAATACTATGGTTATGAGGGATATTACAACACCTATGGACAACAGTTTGCAACCCTAATGTACACCGTACCCAAAGCACTAGCGCCCGTGAGGACACCCATTAGACTGTCTGTGCCAAAGGGACCTTGCTATAGATGTGGAGGAGACCACTTCATAAGAGAGTGCACTCAGCCATATAACCCACCACCCCCCAGGACTTGGGAAGGGTACTGCAATGAATCTGGAAAGGAACGTCTATTTAGGGACTTCCCCCCAAGAATCCCAATAAGACTCATGATACAACCCAAATCAATGTGATTGAAGTAATTGAATCATCAGGCAGTGATAAAGAATACACAGTGCCATTAAAAGCTATCACACAAGCCCAAGCTAAGGGACTAGAGAGAAAATGAATAAACTCGGAGCAAGAAAAGAATATGAACCTAGAACCTAGAATATAGGTAGTGGAAGACTCTGAAGATCCACGTGAGAGTATTCAAGCAAAGAAAACCCAAAGGTGGAAGGATAGAAGAGAAAAACTTAGAGACAAATGGATGAAAAACAAGAGTAAGGAAGACAAGAAGAACACAAGAGATGGTAAGAAACCTAAGGAACCTGAAATACGGGAAGAAACCCCCATTACACCTCAAACACTAGAACCAAGCAAGCCAGGATCAATCTTATCTGACCCAAGACCGAACAATTTGTGTATGTGGTTGAAAGCTTACCAAGCCAGGATCATGACTGGACCAAACGTAGAGCGGCACGAGAAACTCTATCCACAAGGGGAATTACAAAAGGAGAGACTTGCTATATGTAGAAAGCTCATAGAGGTAGCTCAGGCCACTCTAGAAAAGACTATTCTTGTCCTTCCAGAGACAAGAATACCTGAAAATCAATACAATGATTGTTTTAAAGAAAATGACGAGAAACCAAAAGAGAAGGATAATAAGGAAGAACTACTTAATACCCAGGACAAATCAATGTCCATAGTCCCTGAATTAGAGGCTGATTGGCCAAGAGAGTTATGGACTAGGATTCGAGAAGACCGATGGAAAAAGAACGGAAAGGCAAGACCTCCTTTTGAGGAATTAGATGTGGAAGACGATCAACCAATTCCAAATTTAGAAGAAATATATGAAGAAGTCTCTATGCTAGACTGAAATAGGGAGGAGACACACAGCATTTCTACCCTGCCAAACTACATGGGAGAATATGATAAAGAATCCATAGTCTTTCGTGCTCCCACAGTATGAGGAAAGGAAAAGGAGTCTTCAGACAAGACCTCTCACAACCTAACTGAACTCAAGAAGACCAAGGTACAATGTCGGTTGATTGTGGAAGAATTACTACGTGTCAAGCCTCAAATATGGAAACAACTAGGGGGACAGTTGAAGTTAGAACATGAGAAGAATAGAAAGGAAAGTAAGGAAACTAAAGCCCCTTCCACTATACGAATTCCGGTGGATAAGGTTGGAGAATTTAGCGAAGGAGATGAGGGCAACACATGTTTACCCGTCACATACAATGGATACATGACCAAGGCCATACTAGACACAGGAGTAGGAGTAGGCATGGCCACCAAAGAGATTTGGGAGAAATGGGGAAAACCAGCCATGCGACCAACACATATGAAGCTTCACTTAGCCGATGGTCATGTAGAGAGACCCTTGGGAATACTGGAGAAAATGAAGTTAGCCACCTGCGGAGTGGAGTTTGAGCACACATTAGCTATACGTCAATTTGTAAAAGCTAATAACTATGAAATGATACTAGGATGACCTTTCATGAGACAACTTAGGGTGGTACAAGACTAGGAAAGAGATGCTTTATACCTACAACATCAAGGAACTACTACCAAGATAAATTTACATACATTTGTGTATAGGGATGTACCCCCCACTATGGAATCCCATACACAAGGAAGAGGATGATTTATCAATCCATAGTGCAGAATCAAGTGACTAATCATGGATGCACAAATATGCCCAATTATGGATGTGTAAGGAAATAAAGAGAGAAGAGAAAAAGACTCGAACATGGCCTATCGTACATCAAAATTATCGACCTGTGGAGGACCCTATGTATATGCCTCAAGTTTTTCCTGATGAAGCATTCAAGCCACACGGTTGGATGGAGATTCTAGCCACTTTGGACGTATGTGTAAATGAAGAAGTATTGACCATGAATGAATGTGTGGACGAAGAAGGTTATGATGTAAGCTTTTACATGGTAGTCCTTCAGGAGGTAGAAGCAGGAGAAGTATTAGAAAAGGAATGGAAGGAAGAGTACGAGAGCATAGAGATGGAACCAGAATTTGATTTAGAGGAATGATATTAGAAGCAATCCAAGTCGAGGACAAGGATGGAACACCCAAAGTGTTAGCAATAGAAGCAACTCAGTTGAGAGAGAACCATGAGGAAACCATAGATAAGATCGAACCAACCCCAGATCTATTTGAAGTCCCAGAAAACTTCAAAAGATATGAAGTAAAGGAGAGGAATATGCCATTCTGATGCCTAAGAGATGTTGGAGAATTCCTCTCCTAATCGCAGCGGAAAGTGTAGAAGACCTTCTCAGGATGACGACTCTTGCCAACAGTAGAACCTTCAAATGAAAACTGGTACCAACTGAAATATCCAATGAACTTGAAACTTTGGTCACTCAAACTAGACACCTAGAGCTTTCAAATGAGATATCAAACACTCAATTTGGAGTAGATTTGAGTTGTCAACTATTTGATTCAAAACAGACTACCTGTCCACTCAGTTAGGCTGAAAATTGGACTTCACTAAAACCTGAATAACTCAGAGAGCATAAAGGATTTCATAAAACTGTTCTAGACAGAGGAAGTACTCAAGATAAGCTTTCCAACGAATGTTTAAACACTAAATTTGGATACATATGTTGAGAGATATGACTCTTACAAGTAGACTACCCAAAAATGGGTGTGCGGTTGGACACACTCTATGAGAGTGAACTGAACGAAATGACTCAAACCAAATGAAGTAGATACAAGGGGGCTTCCACGCCTTCTTGCTCTCTTCTTGAGTGTCCTCCCTTGCTTCTTTTATAGCCAAGTGACCAAAAACTCTCATGATGAGTTTGAGAGCTCTTCTCCATCATTTCTCCACTACTTTGGACAGCCACTCCTCTTACAATTCAGATTTTGGATTTGATTCTCTTTTGAATGATTCTCTTTTGGCCTCCACTACTTGCTGAAGTAAATGCTTCTATTTTTCATTTTTGTATTTTCCTTCTACTTGAAGAAAATCCTTTTTGCAAAAATATATACGAGCTTACTTCTTTATTTTTAACACTCCCCCTCAAGCTCACATGTGAGCTTGCACCTTCAACCATATCTTGTAAGTTGATGTCGTCCTTGAACCTCTTGAGCTTAGAAGCATCGAGGGACTTTGTAAGCATGTCTGCAACCTGGTCATTAGTTCCAATGAACTTTATATCCACATCCTTGCTCAAAACTTTTTCTCGAACATAATGATAATGCACTTCTATGTGCTTGCTTCGTGCATGAAACATTGGATTGTTTGTCAAGTGAATGCTTGACATGTTGTCACCATAAATTGGAATGGTCTCCACCTGCACATCAAGATCAGCCAAGAGCTTCTTAATCCACATAGCTTCACAAGTTGCAAAGGCTAAACCTCTATATTCAGCTTCTGTAGATGATAGTGCAACAATAGGTTGCTTCTTTGAGCTCCATGTGATAGGTTTGCTACCTATCATGAACACATAACCTGAAGTGGATCTTCTATCCTCCTTGGAACCAGCCCAATCAGCATCACTGAAGCCCTTTACCTGCAATTCTTCATCATATCTATAAAACAATGCATGATTGACAGTGTGCTTCACATATCTTAGCACTCGTTTGGCTGAATTTAAATGTTCACTTGTTGGAGCTTGCATAAATTGAGAAAGAACTCCAACAATATAACACAAATCTGGTCTTGTGATCGTAGCATAGATCAATGAACCTATAATACTCCTGTATGTAGTTACATCATGTAACTTCTCTCCATCATTTGAGCATAGCTTCACATTTGTGTCCATAGGTTGAGTGAGTGGTTTGCATTCACTCATTCCAAATCTGAAAAGAACATCCAATAGGTACTTTCTTTGCATTAAGTAAATGCCATCTTTCCCATAGACTATCTCAATGCCTAAAAAGTATTTCAGCTCACCAAGATCTGAAATTTTAAACTCCTTACCGAGTTTCCTTTTGATCTCTTGTATTCCTGTAACATTACTTCCTGTTATGATGAGATCATCAACGTATATGCAAATATATACCTGCTTGCCTTCTTCTTTCTTCATGTAGAGAGAGGGATCTGCATTACTTGGACTATACCCACACCTTGTGAGGTACTCGACCAATCTTTGATTCCAAGCACGTGGTGCTTGCTTCAGCCCATACAAAGCTTTCTTCAATCTACAAACAAAATTTGGATGCTTTTTGTCTTCAAATCCAATCGGTTGACTCATGTATACCTCTTCTTGAAGTTCACCATTGAGAAAAGCATTTTTTATGTCGAGTTGGTACAATGGCCATCTCCTTGCTGCACTCACTCCAATCAAGGTTCTAATTGTTCCCATCTTTGCAACCGGGCTGAAAGTCTCTTCATAATCGATGCCGTGAGTTTGCTTGAATCCTTTTGCTACTAGTCTAGCTTTATGCCTTGCTAGAGAGCCGTCAGCATTTCTCTTTATTTTAAACACCCATTTATTTGGAACAATCTTCATACCTTCAGCCTTTGGAACTAGCTCCCATGTGTGATTGTCCTTGAGAGCTTTCATCTCTTCTTGCATAGCTTCTTGCCATTCTTTTTGTGTACATGCTTCTTCATATGCATCCGGTTCTTTATCTTTGACCACCTGTGTCATATATGCAAAATGTTTTGCAATAAAACTATTATAGCTCAGCCTTTCAATTGGATACCTTGCTCTTGAAGACCTCCTTTCATTTCCTTTTGAACATTGCTTCTTCAATCGGTTCAACTTTACCTTCGGTGTGATCACCTCTTCATACTCTTCTTCACTTGTATTTGAATCACTATTTTGGGCAGCACTTTCGGCTTTAGATCTTTCATAAGCTGATGTTGGTGATGAGGAATGACTCCTTAGCCTCCCCTTCCATGTTGAGCTTTCTCCAAGTGATGTAGAAGTTTCTGGACCTGACATTTGAGTGCTTGTTTGCTGAAATTCTTCTTGGACAGCACCTTCATCATCTTCACAATCTTCTTCAAGAGTCTTCTCTTTCCCTTTGTCTCCAAACCATGGTCTTAGCTCATCAAATACCACATCTCGTGAGACTCGTAGCTCCTTTGTCACCGGATTGTAGCACCTATATCCCTTTTGCTCCGATGAATATCCAATAAAAATACATTTTTCGGACTTTGCCTCCATCTTTGTCCTTAGTTCTTGAGGGATGTGAACATAACACACACATCCAAAAACTTTGAGATGTGTAAGGTCAGGCTTCTTACCGGAATAAACCTCCTCGGGAGTTAGATTATGCACTCCAGCCGTTGTGCACTTGTTCATCAAATAAACGGCCGTACTAGTTGCTTCAGCCCAATAGTTTAGTGGCATCTTCATCTCGTTGAGCATGCATCTTGCAACTTCTGTGATATGTCGATTTTTCCTTTCAGCTATTCCATTTTGTTGAGGTGTGTACCTACATGTAAATTGTCTCTTGATTCCATTTTCATAAAGAAAGTCTGAAAATTCTTTGGAGAAATATTCTCCTCCTCCATCGGACCTCAAGGTCTTTATGTAGCGTCCTGTTTCCTTTTCTACCTGTGCTTTAAATCTCTTGAACATGGAGAACACATCTGATTTTTGTTTTATGCAAAACATCCATACTTTCCTTGAATGATCATCAATAAAAGTGACAAAATATCTATTACCAGCCACTGATGGTTGTTGTGATGGTCCCCATACATCCGTGTGTATCAAGTCGAGGACATTCCTTGCCACATAGTTGCTTTTCTTGAATGGTTGTCGAGTTTGCTTTCCTAGTTGGCATGCTTCACAAAACTCATGTAGTCCGGCATCATTGAATCTTGGAAGACCTCTTACCACTTCATGGTTGCTCATGTCCTTGAGCTTGGGAATGTTGATATGTCCAAACCTTTTGTGCCACAAATCGATTTCAGCTATCCTCTTGTTTCCAAACTGAATATACATCACCTTTCCATGCGGTTGTTGAATGTCCAAAGTGAACATCCTTCCTTCTTTCCTTCCTTGAGCAATGACCTTGAATCCTTCTTTTGGATTCTTTATAAAGCAGCCTTTTTCATTGAAGATAACATGATATCCTTTCTCTACCATTTGTCCTACTGAAATCAAATTCTTTGCAATAGTAGGAACATGAAGAACATCAGCCAATACCTTCTTATCTCCAAGCTTGATATCTCCAACATGCTCAATTGCGTGTTGAGTTTCATCGCCGGTCTCTACACATCCTTTTCCACTTGGAGCTTGTAGCTTTGTGAACAAATCTCCTTGGCATGTCATATGGTTGCTGCAACCTGAATCTATGAACCATTTTTGGTCATCACTTCTCGAGTTGTTGTAGTCATGCTTCATGGCAAGCATGGTTTGCTTGTCTCCTTCACTTGATGTACTCGCATAGTTATTTTGGCTCCTTTGGTTGCCTCCATTCAGCCTTCCATTCTTTTGCCAACAATCATTTGCATAATGTCCTAGTTTACCACAATGATAACATGTTATACCTTTATGAGGATTGTATGAACCTCGACCTCTTCCTCTATTTCTTCCTCGACCTCTTCCATGTGTGTTGTCATTTGAGTTGTCCTTGTTGTCGTCCGAGTTGTGTTGGCTGAAATTTGTATTGTTGTAGCTTCTTCCTCTTCCTCTCGAGCCTCCTCTTGAGTTTCTTCCTCTACCTCTTCCTGCATATAACATTTGACTATGGCTGTCCTTACCTTTGTTGCCTTCTCCTTGTTGAGCAACCTCTTCAGCCACAAGATTTGGTATAATTTCGTCAAATGTTGGTAGAGGATCTCTATAAAGGATGTTTGTGATGAGGGGCTTCCACTTTTCTTCACTCCTCAAGCCATTGAGGGCTGTTTGGACGATGTCTTCCTCTTCTATCTTGCATCCAACTGATGCTAGTTGATCTCGAAGCTCCTTAATCCTCAATGTATACTCACTAATGCTTTGGTTTGAGCTTTTCTTCATGTTGTTGAGCTCGTTCTTGAGTTGCATCCTCCGAGACCTTGTTGAGGTAGCATACACCTTCTCCAATGCTTCCCAAACTTCTTTGGCTGTTTCTAAGCTTTGCACATGACCAATCATAGTGTTAGAAATAACTTGTGAGATGAGGAATATCACCCTTCGATTCCTCTCTTCCCAATCAGCAAATTGTCTCCTTTGTGCCGGAGTAATGTTGGGATCTTCAAGGTCTACCGGTTGTGGATCATCTCCACTAACTAAACCCCATAAACCTTTACCTTTAAGGTAATTTATCATTCTATACCTCCAAGACTGAAAATTATCTTTGTCTAACTTCTCAACTTGTTGTCCTAAATCAGCCATTGAAAACTTCCAAGATTGAAGTTTACCTCAAGTATGTTGTGGCGCTCTCTCTTGAATTCACGAAGCTCCCCCTTGATTTGTAGCTTTCCCTTTGCTTCAGTTTAGTTCCAATGCTTTGCCTCTTCAAACTCCAAGGCTCTGATACCAAATGTTGGAGAATTCCTCTCCTAATCGCAGCGGAAAGTGTAGAAGACCTTCTCAGGATGAAGACTCTTGCCAACAGCAGAACCTTCAAATGAAAACTGGTACCAACTGAAATATCCAATGAACTTGAAACTTTGGTCACTCAAACTAGACACCTAGAGCTTTCAAATGAGATATCAAACACTCAATTTGGAGTAGATTTGAGTTGTCAACTATTTGATTCAAAACAGACTACCTGTCCACTCAGTTAGGCTGAAAACTGGACTTCACTAAAACCTGAATAACTCAGAGAGCATAAAGGATTGCATAAAACTGTTCTAGACAGAGGAAGTACTCAAGATAAGCTTTCCAACGAATGTTTAAACACTAAATTTGGATACATATGTTGAGAGATATGACTCTTACAAGTAGACTACCCAAAAATGGGTGTGCGGCTGGACACACTCTATGAGAGTGAACTGAACGAAATGACTCAAACCAAATGAAGTAGATACAAGGGGGCTTCCACGCCTTCTTGCTCTCTTCTTGAGTGTCCTCCCTTGCTTCTTTTATAGCCAAGTGACCAAAAACTCTCATGATGAGTTTGAGAGCTCTTCTCCATCATTTCTCCACTACTTTGGACAGCCACTCCTCTTACAATTCAGATTTTGGATTTGATTCTCTTTTGAATGATTCTCTTTTGGCCTCCACTACTTGCTGAAGTAAATGCTTCTATTTTTCATTTTTGTATTTTCCTTCTACTTGAAGAAAATCCTTTTTGCAAAAATATATACGAGCTTACTTCTTTATTTTTAACAAGAGAGAGGCAAGAGAAGGAGAAACATATGACAACAAGGAACAAATGAAGAAAGTAATAGTGACTGTAGAAGATGGAGAAGAAAGGTGCATGTACATAGGAAAATATGTGTCACCTGAGGAGGGAGAAGAATTGATAAGACCGATTCGAGAATATCGGGATGTGTTTGCATGGACCTATAAGGACCTCAAAGGTGTAGAGCCCTCCATTTGTTCTCATTGAATACCAATGACACTTGATGCAAAACCATCAAAGCAACATCCTTACACTTATAATGATGTCTATGCAGCAAAAAATAAGGAAGAGATAGACAAACTATAAGCAGTCAGATTCATTTACGAGATAGAACACACTGAATGGGTGTCACCATTAGTGGTTGTGCCCAAAAAGAACGGGAAACTAAGAGTGTGCATTAATCTGAAGAAAGTCAACGCAACCACAATCCATGATAGCTACCCATTACCTATCACTGATCACCTCTTGAAAAGAGTTGCAGGTAAGGAAGTCTATAGCTTCCTGGATGGATTCTCTAGATACAACCAAGTAGCTATTGCTACTAAGGACCAACATAAGACCGCATTCATGACTGAATGGGGTGTATATGCTTTCAAGATGATGCCTTTTGGGCTCACGAATGCCCCTGCCACTTTCCAAAGGTTGATGTGTCATGTCTTCAAATAATTCCTAAGGAAGAGTATGGAAGTATACGTAGAAGACTTGAGGTATAATCACCCCCATTATCTGAACGTAAAGCCTTAAGCTTAATTCTTTTTTTAGTCTCAATTGAAGCATGCCATTTTTTGAAAGTAGGTAATACCTCATCCTTCGATTTGATAGGATATACCCAAACTTTTCTAGTAGCATCATCTATGAAAGTGACAAAGTAAAGAGAACCACCTAAGGACCTAGTCAGCATAGGACCACACACATCTGTATGAACGAGATCTAAAGGCTGAATTGAAGAGTCAATGTGTGTTCTATGCACATTTCTAGTTTGCTTTCCATATTGACAATGCTCACAAAATGAAAAATCAGAGAAAGATAACACAGGTAAGTAGCTAGAATGAGAAAGCTTTTCCATTCCATTACGAGATATATGGCCCAAACGACCATGCCAAATACAATCCATAGGATGTTCAGTAATAGCTAATAAGTGTTCTTTTTATGATACAAATAAAGGATAAAGTGAGCCAACTTTGCTTCCTTTTGCAATAACCATATTGACCTTTGATATGCGAAAGGACTGAGCGTAGAAGACGACCTTGTAACCAAGGTCATCAAGTTGACCAACTGACATCAAACTACGTGATAACTGAGGTACATGGCATACATTATGCATAGTAAATTTTGAACCATCAATGAACTGCACAACCACATATCCAATCCCCACAACATCACACTGGTAAGAATCACCAAGTCTCATGGTACCAAGAGACTTTGCTGCATAATTAGAGAACCATTCTCTATGTGGTGTCACATGGAAAGAAGCACAAGAATCTAGCAGCCATGTGTGGGAAATGTTGGAAGTCAATGTCTATATGATCCATTAGCTTCATTAGAAGTATATCTTCAAATCCCAACGGACGCAATAGTGTAGATAGTAGTTCTTTTCACAAAATACAAGCAAAAGCATTGGCACGTTGGCTAGAATAAAGCACTTTCAAAACACCCACCAGGGTTCGATTCTTATCGGTAGCAAATGCGTAAGATTTTTTAGAAAATCTTATCGATTAAAAAACGAATAGCGTCCAATTCCTTTTCAGGATGCTTTTTTGTTCGTAGCTTTTCTACATAACGATCGTAGTTTTTCTTGTGCTTTTGGAAGAGTTCCAATACTATAAAACAAGAGGCTGGGCTCATTGTTCAATAACTCACTCAAAGATTTCAAGCTAAAGTTTGAAGGTCTTCTTGAAGAGAGAGTGTTCACACACTCTTGAGGAGGTGGAGTTTTGGTGAAGGAGAGGCTACTCTCTTGGAGCAAGAAGTCTTCTACAAGGTGGTGGTAACTATCTTTTGTGAGTTAACCTTATATTTTGTTTTTAGGGTTTCTCTACCCTAATCTCAAAATTAGGGTTAGTTGATTTACAATTTTGTTACACTATTTTGTGAGAATAAGGTTAGCTTCGTTGCTCATTCACTTCAAACACTTAGATGATTTCAACATAATCTAAATTTTGTATCATCATCTTCTTAGATATTCTTCCATTAGTGAGTGCACCACTTTATATGGTTGAGTAGTACTCCCATGTTGTAATTTGGGCATCTTTTTTTTAGTGAGTAAGCATCCAGCTTACGTTCCCTATCCTTGCTATCCTTGTCTCAAGATCTCATTCTTTCTATCTCTCACTTATCATCTTAATTAATTAAGTGTGTATGCTCAAAAGGTTTTAGTATGGAACAATCCTAGGGCCCCAAATTCCAACACTCGGTATCATGGCATAATTGATATACACACTTAGTTAAGATGAGTGAGGTAAGAACTAAGATTGAAGACAAGTTGGATGGATCTTCTAATTATCCCATGTGGAGTTTCATGATGATGAATATTTTAGTGACAAAGGATTTATGGAGTATCATCAATGGATCCTTAACAAGACCCAGATGAGAAGGCGAAGAAGGATCCACAACAGCTTCAAGAGGTACTAGAATTACTATTGCAGAACCAACTAAAGAAGAGGTAACTACTTTGACATCCAGAGTCATAGGTAGGTCTTTACCTACAGTTCCTCCTACTAAAGATCAGGCAAAAAGCATATTCTACCACAGATCATATCTTGCAAAAGTTATAGACAAGCTTGGTTGAAGCTTGAGAATCTTTTTCAGAGCAGAAATCTTGCTAGGAAAGCTCACTTGAGGAGACAACTAGCAAATACAAGGATGAAGGTTGGTGAGTCAATTCAAACCCACATTACGAAACTCGCTGACTTGAGAGATCAACTTCTAAATGTAGGAGTTGAGATATCAGATGAAGAAATGGTAAATACGCTAATTAATTCACTTCCTATTTCATATCGGTCCTTCATAACGACATTTAATCTTACCACAAGAGATAGAGAGGTTACATTTGAAGAGCGAGAGTTCTTGTTACTTCAAGGTGAATATCAATTGAAGGGAATGGAAGAGAATGAAGAAGCACTTTCATCTTCATCAAAGGGTAAAAAGAAGAAGAAGGATAAGATGGAAAAGCAATCCATGAAGGAAAGTAGGTCCCTCTCACCTTCTACTTTAGATTTTGTATGTACTACATCTAAAGAGAAGTCTTCTACGAAAGAAGGAAGTAACATGTTATTACTACAAGAAACATGGACATTTAAAAGTAGCATGTTATAAAAAGATTGGAGCAGAAAAGAAAAAGGCATCAGGTAATGTTGCGAAAGATGATAAAAAAGGGAAATCTCAAGGTGATTCTTATGCTTGTATCACCATTGAGGAAGTAGCTTTTGATCAAGTAGCTTTACAAGTTCTTTCAGCAAGTCCTTGGATATTTGACTCAGGTGCTACAAAGCATATGACAGGTTGCAGAGATGTGTTTTCTTCTCTTTCCTATTCTTCAGGTAGAAGAGTTACTATTACAGATAGCAATGATTTGGATGTTGTGGGAAATGGTACAATAACCCTAAAGTCAAGAGAAGGTGGTAATTTTCAGATTTCAGATGTTCTATATGTGCTTGAAATGAAGAAGAATCTGCTATCTATATCTGCATTTTTAGGTGGTGATTTTAAAGTTATATTTGAGAGAGATCTTTATAAGATCTTATCACAAAAAGAAGACGAGTGTATTTTGCTAGGTGAGCATAGAGGAGGGATTTTTGTTTTGCCAAAAATCAATCAGGCATATGCGGTCAAATCTTCGTCACCGGTGGAAGATATGAAGCTATGGCATGAAAGATTTGGACATATTAGTTTTGGAGCTCTCAAGAGTATCAAAGACAGAGGTATGGTTGAGAGTTTACCCTCATTCAAGCTACTACATGATTCAGATATATGTGAAGGTTGTCTTGAAGGTAAGATGCATAAACTACCTTTCAAGAAACATGGTCATATTACAGCAACCAAGAAATTGCAGATTATTCATTCAGATGTGAATGGACCTATGAGAGCAGACTCTATTCAGGGCTTCAGGTATTTTGTTCTATTCGTTGATGATTTTACGAGATACTCATGGATCTATGGTCTTAAGTTGAAGTCAAAAGTCTTTCCTATGTTCAAGAAGTTTGTAGCTATGGTTGAAAATGAAAGTCGGGAAACTATCCAGATTCTCAGAAGTGATAGAGGTGAAGTTATTCTTTCATGTAATGCTTATATTTCTGAAAATAAGGTTTATGATAAAGAAGCAAAAATTCCAAAGTTCATTAGTGAAAATGATTATGGTTTTTTTAGAGAGATTTTGAATGTACATGTTCAGCCATATCAGGAGGGAGTTAAAATTCCTAGGATTCAAGAAAAAGTTGAAGAAAGAGGAATTTCACAACCTTCTACAGAGTCAATTCCACAAGAGACTTTGGTTCCAGAAATGAAAGAAGTTAGAGTTCCAGAAAGTCCTAGTACCTCGGAAGGAGAAGTTCTAGAACCTGTGGAAGCTAAAGGGTCAGTAAGAGTTTCACCACTATTTAAAGATACACCTACATGGTTATATTAGACTTTGAAAGATAGTGGTATAAAGACTTTTACAGAAAGGACAAGGAGTCAGAGACAACAACAACAAGATCATGTAAGAACAAGAAGTCAAACTAGACAACAACAACAAAAAGATCATGTAAGTTTTGCTGAAGACATTGAGATTCATGATATTTTGGCACTTACGACTGTTGAAGATGAACCTGCATGCGTTAAAGATGCACTTAACATTCCTATTTGGAGAAAAACTATGCAACAAGAGATTGATTTTATTCATAAGAATCAAACTTGGCAGCTATGTGAGTTACCAGAGGGAAAGAAAGCTATAGGTGTAAATGGATCTTCAAAATCAAAAGGAAAGCAGATGGTACTATTGATAGATACAAGGCTAGGTTAGTTGTCAAAGGATATGCACAACAAAAAAGTATTGATTATGATGAGACATTCGCTCCTACGTCTAGGATGACTGTTATTAGGTCAATACTTGCTTTAACAGCACATTTTGGTTGGCATATATATCAACTTGACATTAAGACCACTTTTCTAAATGGTGATTTACATGAGGATGTGTATATTCAGCAGCAAAAAGGTTTTGAAGAGACAAGTAAAGAACACTTAGTGTGTAAGCTTATAAAAGCTTTATATGAATTGAAGCAGGCACCTAGAGCATGGTATGAAAAGATACATACATATCTTTTGACCATTGGTTTCCATAACTGAGATGCAGCTCCAACTCTTTATGTTAAAGCTGAAACATGTATGATGATTATAGCAATCATTTATGTGGATGATATTATAGTCACAGGTCCTAGAGATTAAGATTTGGAGATGTTCAAAGAACAATTGAAGCAAACATTTGATGTGAATGATTTAGGCATTTTGCATTATTATCTTGGGATTTAGTTTCCGTTTCAAGATGAGTGTATCTATAGGACACAACAAAAATACATTGAGAAACTTTTGGAGAGGTTTCAGATGGTTGATTCTAAACCTATGCAAACACCTATGGATCAGAACATGTCTTTACAAATGGTAGCAGATGCAGAGCCATTTGATGCTACTTTATATAGTCAAGCAGCAGGTTGCTTGATATATCTTTGTAATACACGTCTTGATGTATAGTTTGCAGTTTCTCAAGTATCAAGGTTTATGCAGAATCCGACAGTGTTACATTGGAAAACAATAAAGCGGATCTTTCAATATTTGAAGGGAACTTCAAATTTTGCTATGGTATTTTTGTAATCTACACATTTGTTACTAAAAGGATTTTCAGATTCTGATTGGGCAGGTGATAGAGACAGAAAAGAGACAGAAGAAGAAGTACTAGTGGATTTTGTTTTTATCTTGGAGATTGTCTTAGCTCATGGATTTTGAAGAGACAACCCACTATTTCCACTTCATCGTGCGAAGCTGAATATCGTGCAGCATTTACAGCTACTCTAGAGTCAGTTTGGTTGCAGAAGATTTTCAGTTATCTTGATGTGAGATTACATGAACCCATTCAGATATTTTCAAATAGCCAGAGTGCTATAGATATAGCTAAGAATCCAGTGCATCATGCAAGGACAAAGCATATAGAGGTACACTACCACTATATTTGAGAGCAGATAGCTAAGAAGCACATTGAGCTAGTTTATGTTCCTTCTAGTGAGAATGTTGCATATATATTTACCAAAGCATTGACTAGAGATAGTCATGAGAAGATTTGCACGTTATTGAAGCTTGTACCAATATGACATTGAAGGAGGGATTGTTGGAATTCAATGTCTATATGATCCATTAGCTTCATTAGAAGTATATCGTCAAATCCCAAACGGGCGTACCAACATACGTAGTAGTTTTTCACAACATCTGCTACAAGCAAATTGGCGCATTGACTAGAATAAAGCACTTTCAAACACCCACCAGGGTTCGAGTCCTATCGGCAGCAAACGCGCAAGATTTTTTAAAAAATCTTATCGATTAAAAAACGGACAACGTTGAATTCGTTTTCACAATGCTTTTTTGTTCGTAGCTTTTCTACATAATGATCATAGTTTTTCTTGTGCCTTTGGAAGAGTTCCAATACTATAAAACAAGAGGCTTTGCTCATTGTTCAATAACTCACTCAAGGATTTCAAGCTAGATTTTGAAGGTCTTCTTGAAGAGAGAGTGTTTTCACACTCTTGAGGAGGTGGATTTTTGGTGAAGGAGAGGCTACTCTCTTGGAGCAAGAAGTCTTCTACAAGGTGGTGGTAACTATCTTTTGTGAGTTAACCTTATATTTTGTTTTTAGGGTTTCTCTAACCTAATCTCAAAATTAGGGTTGGTTGATTTACAATTTTGTTACACTATTTTGTGAGAATAAGGTTAGCTTTGTTGCTCATTCACTTCACACACTTAGATTATTTCAGCATAATCTAAATTTTGTATCATCATCTTCTTAGATATTCTTCCATTAGTGAGTGCACCACTTTATATGGTTGAGTAGTACTCCCATGTTGTAATTTGGACATCTATTTTTTGGTGAGTAAGCATCCAGCTTACGTTCCCTATCCTTGTCTCAAGATCTCATTCTTTCTATCTCTCACTTATCATCTTAATTAATTAAGTGTGTATGCTCAAAAGGTTTTAGTTTGGAACAATCATGGGGCCCCAAATTCCAACAGGAAAGAGAATCATCCATAAGAACCTCAGTTGGCATAGTACTATCAAGTGTCAACACATCAGCATCATCAGAAATAGCATTAATTTCTTCAATCTTCACAGTCAAAGTAGATGGTGCAGGTAACTGTTTAACATGCCCATCAACATTTTGTCCTTTACCTTTAGCATTTTTTAATGCGTAACAGTCTTTCTTCATGTGTCCTTTCTTATTATAATAATGGCTTTCGATATCCCTCTTCCTTGATTTACTTCTACTCTTATTCCTTTGACCATTCTTTTCCTTGTTCTTGCTCCTGCCACGTTGTTGATTCTTTCCTTGGTAAGAATCATGAACATTATATGCATCTCCACTTTGAGTGCCAACCATGGATTTTCCACGAATCTCCTCACTCAAGAGTACTCCACATATGTCATCATAGACGAGTTTACCACCAGGTGCACTATTGCTAATAACTGTGCAAAATGTATCCCATGATGAAGGCAAGGTGCATAACAACAATATTGCTTTCATTTCATTATCCATATCCATTTTCTGAGCCTATAACTGAGAGAATATAGCATCAAACTCATTTAGATGAGCAACAACACTATATGTGTCCATGCGAAGGTCATAAAATTTTCTCATCATATAGACTTTATTTGATGCAGTCTCTTTTTCACATGTATTGCATAACTTCTTCCAAAGCTCCTCTACACTTTCACAGTCTAATACTGTAAAGTAAACGTTATCTATCAGGTGCAGGTGAATGGTAGACCTGGCCATTTCATCTAACTCATCCCAATCATCTTCATCCATGTCAGGAGGCTTCTTTGAAATTCCATTTACAGGCTTCCATTGCCTCCTTTGAATCAGCACATCTTTAATCTGATTCTTCCATAGAGCAAAGTTTGTGCCATCAAGTTTTCAAATCTCAAAATGGTCTTTGCCCTACAAGTTATAGCTCCTCCTCGGAACACTAGCACTAGACCCTGATCCACTAGATGTGCCTGAGACCTCTGATGCCATGATGGTAGAGAACTGAATGGAATGATAATGGAGCTAGAAGAGTTCGAACACCAACGAATAAGTGTATCAAGGAGTAAATCGACCACTGTATAGTTGACAAAACCAAAAATATGTTTATTGTAGCCTTATGAAGTTCTTCATATTACTTTTTGATATTTAATGTGATTAATTGGATTGACCACTCTTCCTCTGCGATTAATTGAAAACTATTTACACATGTTCAAAACAGACAGATCCATTAACTTACAATACTACAGGTGTTTGCTCCATTAATCTTCGAAATTTCGTACATCTGCTGCTTCTTCGATTTTTGTTGTTTCTGCACAAACCATTTCAGACGAGTTACTTTGGTGCTCCACTACCGATTTTTCTTCTGTTGAAAACACTGACAAAGAAAAATTGCTATCGTTCAGTAATGTTTATGATTACTTTAATAGATTCGTATTGCATGAATTGAGGAAATGTATGCGCACACTTTAACTGCTTTAATCGAGGTAGGTGTCTGAAAAAGAATGTTTATAACTTTCCAAATCTGTGTGCACTAATGGAAGTGTACACTGTTCATGATTATAATTTACATTCAGATATATTGATTTCAAGAGCGTTAAAAAAACCAGACAGGAGCATTAAAACTTTTGATTAGTTTTAGGACTGGAGGCTTGTTAGTACAACAATGAAGTGTTTTACTCGTTGATGCACATGGTTAAAGGTTCCCATCGACTTATCATTGAGAGTTATTGCTAGAAACCTTTATATACAAAAATTTAGGAGAAATTGCGTTGTTTGATTTAATCAATACCAATCAAGTCCTCAAACTAATTGGATTTTTTTTTAGAATTAAGAAATATTATCATTAGGAATTCAAATTGAATTGTGCAAGAAAGAGTTCATTCACAAAGTTTGACAAATCATCTTGAAGACCTGATACGTCTTAGACACTAAACTATTCATAATATTTTTGGGTGTTCATTTGATTCAATTGTTACCTGAGCTTGCTCCAAGCACCCCGCGTGCGCCGTATTTCCGGCGGTTGGCTTGATCCACCGACTGCTGCTTTCGCGCCGACAAATTAGTGAACCCGACGTGAACGAACGGCGTTGGAGCTCAGGTATAAATTTTAAATTTGGCTTGCATATGCATACATCGACAGGTTGAATTGCAAAAGCTTCTTCATCCGTGGGAGCAGTGGCTGTGTCTTTGGAACCTTGCACTCTTCTAGGTGTTGAGGGTTGTTCCCTAGGGAACTGAGCGCCTCCACGAAGAGTGGCAAGTAGCAATTAGGAAAGCAAAACAATTTAGGTATTTGTTTCTCAACTTTAGGAAAGCAGCATATATGCAATATCAAAAATTGAAAAGTTTTATCTTCAATAAACAATTCCATCATAATAAAACTATTTCTCGTAAATTCTTCTCCTTTTTCTTAACTTTAGATGCATTTTTGGTATTGTTTTCAATCTTCCATATAGCTTCTTGTATCCATTTTTCCATATTCTTATCATGTTCTAATTGAATTTGAAGATTTTCATCTTCAGATGTTTGTACTATTCTTTCATCATTTTTATTTTTGTTACATTTATTGTCATTTTCTATGACTTGAGGTTTCGTTTTAACCGCATATATATCTTTATTTCCATCAATTGATTGTTCATTGTCATCATCTTTTATCCTTACATTTTCTTCTTTCTTAATCTTATTCCATGTATCTTGATCCTTAAATGTAGTTTGAATATCAATGTTACTCATAGATTTAGGTGTAAGAAGGTTTTGATCATTTTCCAAGCATTCACTTTTAGTCACAACCTTGTTCATAGAATGTAATTGACATACATTGCTTTTCTCATCATGATTCTTAGGTTGCCATTGTTTCCGAAGTTTAGTTTTAGGACTCAATTTTGTTTGATCAAAATAGTCTATCATCCCCCCTCTACCTAAGTTTAATCTCAAAGGTAGTTGTGTTTGATAAACACATATTTTCTGTTCACTTTCTAGTACCAATTGTTGGCTACATGCTTTCTCATAGGCCATACAATTCCCATAAGTATGCCCTAGTTGGTCACACCAAAAGCATCTTAAGGGATATACTTTCCTATTCATAGCCCTATAGGTGAATCTCCTAAACTTATTCATATGGGTTTCATTAGGAAACTTTGGAGATAAACTTTGCATTTCATGTTCATTACACTTGCATTTAGGGATTTCATTGACTTTTTTGGTCAAATCATCTATTTGGATCTTTAATGTTTTAACAATTTCTTGTAAAATTCCACACATCGCACTATTTGAATTAGAAAGTTCACTTAACTTGTCAATTAACAGAAATACTTCTTTAAATTTTGCTTGATTTGATAAATTTAACTTATCCTCTAAATCTTTGAGTTGTGTTTCAAGTCCCGAATTTGCATTCTTAATTAAACCCTCCATAGTAAAGTTTGTTTTATGCGTGTTTAAATTAACTACTTTTTTACCTATTGATATTTGAGAAACAAGAAGTCTTAGATGATAGATCAATACCCGTAATCTGAGTCGAAGAAGAGGCTCAAAGAGTGACTGTGTGAAAATTTATACAATTTTTAATAGGATCAAAATCTAATACATCAATTGCTGCTTCTAACGTCGATGGGGGGGGTGACGAGATGAGGATAGCTGGCCTATATAACATATGCTTTACTTATGAACAGAGTTAATAGAAGAGTTAGTATGAACACTATTTGAATGACTTCTATAGTTTCCTTCTAAAACCTGTTTCCAATTCATGCATTGAACGAAAAGGTTTAATTCAAGTTTACATAATTTTATAAGTTTTCTTTGCTATTTGAAGATGTACTAATGATAGAAGCATGTTTTATATATAAAGACTATTTTCATTTGAGTCATGAATAAGTTTCAAAAGAATTTGATATTGCTTTCTATGATCTGCACGTTTGGCCCATCGAGGACGATGTGCGGGATTGGCCGAGGCGAATGTCGGAAAGATTTCAACCTTTCCGTTGATGACCAGAGAAAATGAAAACAACTTTATTGGTGACCTCAAACCTTTTATATCAGTGTTGATCAGTTGTGTTGATTGGAATTAACTACTTTGAAAATGTTTACAGGTATAAATGATGATGAAGAATCTATGTTCATATTAGGGTTTACCCTATTTTCATATTTAATGAGTTTTATGTTCATACATTCAAGAATTATGGGTATTCAACCCTAGGGCTTCTTGAATTCATGTGTTGTTTAGGACACTTGGGTTAATATTAAGGGTTCAAATGAATTAGAACTATGGTTGATCTCCAAAGCATGAAGAAGTAAAACTAATAAAGAGCTTCTTGATAATTGAGGATGATATAAATTCCAATGCATTCACTCACTTGCCAGATTTCAAAGCTTGCGGAAATTTTTTGGACATTGAACAAGAGACCAACAATAAAAAGGATGGTTGAACGAAAAGGATGATAAAAAAGGATTTTCACTAAGCAAAAAGGATGGCAAATCGAAAAGGCTGATAAAAAAAAAAGAATGGACGCTAATCATTGGTATTGATCGTACGGCTCATCTCCACAAAAAAAAAGGACGGGCTGTTGATTTGAGAAAAATCTCGGACGGGACTCTTCAGAAAGGGAGCGAAAGTACGCAGATATAAAAGGAAGAAAGCTAAGGAGATCTTGGCGGGTGATTGGAGGAGGATCAGAGAACATCTCATAGAGAAGGAGAGACTTTTAATGGATCAAAGGAGGAAATTCTGGGAGATCGACTCTGTTGCGCGAAGGTAGCACTGGAGATTTTTCTGAATTCTGTTTAGATAAAGCAAGGACGGAGATAAAGAAAAAAATAGAAGATATGGAAACTATGCAAAAATTATGAAGCTGATGGATGAGGCTTGCGCTTAGCTAATCTCCCTCTCTGATAACGATGATGCATCTATTCTCTGACGGCGCTTAGCTCATCCATTCTCGTGTGACATGCTGATAGTCCATGCGCTATTTTAACATTTGGTGAAGGAGGACTACTAATCAACGATGGGAAAATCGTTCTGACAACGATGCTGAAGGAAGGCACGTAGAGGATGCAGAGTAGCAGAAATCGAAATACAGAAGTAGTGATGATTGACATCAACTTTAGGCAGAGGAGAAAAACGCGGATAGGGACCTGAGGAGAAAGAAGGAAAAAACAGCCGCCGATCAAAGCCAGAGAGAGAAGTCTGAAGCGATCTCGACAAAGTTCTGACATCACTATGATTGCGCTGACTTCACGCTGAACAACATTAGGAGAGTATGTGCGCTACCCTTCGAGCAACAGAGGAAATCAGGGTTACGTGCTTCAACGTTTAGCAAATCGATGATATGAACAACAGAGATTGGGTAAAGTATTCGGTATTTTACTAGTTAGATGCAGAGGAAGATGAAATATGGATATAGTGCTAATGCATCAAATAGTTTGTTTGAAGATGGAAGAGCTTTGATCTGGAGTAAGGCGCAATCTTCTGCGTTTTATTGTTTATTGTAGCCTTATGGAGTTCTTCATATTACCTTTTGATATTTAATGTGATTAATTGGATTGACCACTCTTCCTCTGCGATTAATTGAAAACTATTTGCGCATGTTCAAAACAGACAGATCCATTAACTTACAATACTACAGGTGTTTGCTCCGTTAATCTTCGGAATTTTGTACATCTGTTGCTTCTTCGATTTTTGTTGTTTCTGCAGAAACCATTTCAGACGAGTTACTTTGGTGCTCCACTACCGATTTTTCTTCTGTTGAAAACACTGACAAAGAAAAATTGCTATCGTTCAGTAATGTTTATGATTACTTTAATAGATTCGTATTGCATGAATTGAGGAAATGTATGCGAACACTTTAACTGCTTTAATCGAGGTAGGTGTCTGAAAAAGAATGTTTATAACTTTCCAAATCTGTGTGCACTAATGGAAGTGTACACTGTTCATGATTATAATTTACATTCAGATATATTGATTTCAAGAGCGTTAAAAAAACCAGACAGGAGCATTAAAACTTTTGATTAGTTTTAAGACTGGAGGCTTGTTAGTACAACAATGAAGTGTTTTACTCGTTGATGCACATGGTTAAAGGTTCCCATCGACTTATCATTGAGAGTTATTGCTAGAAACCTTTATATACAAAAATTTAGGAGAAATTGCGTTGTTTGATTTAATCAATATCAATCAAGTCCTCAAACTAATTGGATTTTTTTTAGAATTAAGAAATATTATCATTAGGAATTCAAATTGAATTGTGCAAGAAAGAGTTCATTCACAAAGTTTGAAAAATCATCTTGAAGACCTGATACGTCTTAGACACTAAACTATTCATAATATTTTTGGGTGTTCATTTGATTCAATTGTTACCCGAGCTTGCTCCAAGCACCCCGCGTGTGCCGTATTTCCGGCGGTTGGCTTGATCCACCGACCGCTGCTTTCGCGCCGACAACGCGATTTTACAAACGGCCTCCATTTGCTACGAAAATCGCCGTGAAGGTAGAAGATCCAAGTTTCGGAGCCATCTCGACCTCCGTTTCGAGCCCGCAAGGTGGGGCCCACAGAAAAATCAGGTCAGTTTCAGAAACTGTAACTTGCGTTGTGTTCAACGACACTCATATATTCCAGATCGAGAATTTCAAGCGATTCCGTGTACTGTTGATACACGAAAACTGTGTTTTTCTGAGATCGAACTGTCACGTCATAGTGCGACAGTGTTCAAGCAGAAGTGCTGCTTGTAGTGTGTTGCGGTGTTGTGAATTGTTGCAGAAATGGCAAATGCAGATGGAATGAGTCAGCTTATGAGCGATAAGCTAGACAAGAACAACTTCCATGCTTGGAGATTCAGAATGACGAATTTCCTGATGGGAAAAGGCTACTGGAAGTACATCGAAGGAGAGAATGAAAATGCTCCGCAGTTACCAGAAAGGAATCGGACTGCAGAACAGTTAAGAGCATATGAGGAATGGAATCAAGGAGCACGAAAGGTAATGTATTGGCTATCTGTTAGCATACAGGATAGCATGATTGGACACATACAGGATGCCAAGACTCCAAAAGAGGCTTGGAACAGTTTGGTCACTTTGTACGAGACCAATACAAAGGCACGGAAATTGCAACTCAAGAACGAGCTGCATACATTGGAGAAAAAGAGCATGTCGGTAAGTGACTACACTCTAAAAATCAAAAGCATATGTGAGTCACTTGCATCTATTGGCGTGAATGTAGATGATGATGATAAGGTGGAAGTGTGCCTTCATGGTTTAGGAGCTGCATATAAGCAGTTTAGAACTTCCATACAGACCAGGGAAAATATTTCAAATTTTGCTAATCTGGTATCTATGCTGATTATTGAAGAAAAGAATCTTGGTGAGGACTCAAACTCCCAAGGAAAGCCCAGTTCTGAGCAGGTATTCTACTCTGGTAGAGGAAGAGGCAGAGGTAGAGGTTTTGGAAGTGGAAGAGGAAACAGTAACCAAGACCAAGGTCAACAGCAGAATCATGCAGGAGGAAGAGGACAGTTTCGAGGCAGGGGGAGCCAAAGAGGTCGCAGAAATTTCCAAAGAAATGAATCAAGTAATGATAGTAAAGGATGCTGGAATTATGGTAAACCTGGACACTTTGAACGTGATTGCAGGTTAAAGAATCAAAATAACAGAAGGCAGCAAAACAACTATGCATGCACAAGTGCAGATGATTCTGAGAAGCTGTTTATGGTTCAACATCACATGATGAATACGATGTCTGCTGGTGTTTCAAAATCGAATGATAATGTCTGGTATGTTGATTCAGGTGCTTCAAATCACATGACCAGTCATGCAGAATGGTTTAGTAGTTTGCAGAAAATGCCAGTTCCTGGATATGTTGAAACAGGTGATGATACATCGCATCCTATTGAGCATACAGGAAACATAGCATTGTCTATGGAGGACGGAAAGGTAAAACATCTCGCTGATGTGCTGCATGTTCCAAATATAACAAAGAATCTGGTTTCTGTTGGACAAATGGTTGACCAGGGATTACAAGTCAGGTTCAATGCTGATGGATTATATGTAGAAGAGTACAAGCAGGATGGACGATTGGTTGCCAAAGGAAACAAAGTGGGTAGGATGTTCACCTTAAATGTGAAGATTCCTGAAATGAATGCAGCCATGTTTGCAAAAGGTGCAGGAGTTATTGCAGATATAGAGATATGGCACAAACGGATTGGGCATGCAAACTTGCAAAGGCTGAAACTGATGCAATCAAAGGAGATTGTCCATGGACTACCAAATTTCAAAGTTGCAGAAATGCAAAAGGTATGTGCAGCATGTCAATTTGGTAAACAGTCAAGAGCATCATTTCCACATGACAAGCATGTTAGTGAGAATGTACTAGAAGTAGTACATACAGATGTTTGGGGTCCAGCAAAGACCACATCTATGGGTGGCTGCAGGTTTTATGTTACTTTCATTGATGAACATACACGCAAAGTATGGGTATATTTCATGAAAGATAAGAGCGAGGTGTTTACTCACTTCCAGAATTTTAAAGTTATGGTGGAAAAGCAAACAGGGAAGTACATTCAGACATTAAGATCTGATGGAGGAGGTGAATACATGTCAAATGAGCTCAACAGTTTTCTAAAAAATCATGGAATTCGGCGTCAGTTTTCATGCAGGTACACACCACAACAGAATGGTGTTGTTGAACGCAAAAATAGACATATTGCAGAAATAGCAAGAGCCTTAATGGCTGAGAAGAATATGCCTCATTGTTATTGCGCAGAAGCTGTGCATACTGCTGTATACATCATGAACAGAACTTCGACTGCTGCTGTACATCAAGTTACACCTGAAGAGAAGTTTACAGGTAAAAAGTCAAACTTATCACATCTGAAAGTTTTTGGCTGTATTGCATATGTACATGTTCCAGATGAGTTGAGGACGAAGCTTGATCCGAAAGCAGAAAAATGTGTCTTCATTGGATATTCCCTTGAGCAAAAGGGGTACAAATGTTATAACCCACTCACACGACAGGTGAAGGTGAGCAGAGATGTGGTATTTGATGAAATGTCAAGCTTCCATGCAGATGTCAAAGAAGGATTGAATCTTGAACCAAATGACAAAGAAAATGCTGAAAAATCTAGTGCAGAATCTCAAGTTTTGAGTGGACCGGATGCATCACCAAGCAATAGTTCCAACTCAAATCCATGGAGTGGAAGATTGCGTGGAAATTTCAGTCCAACAAATTCATCAAATACATCCAAGAAAGGTAAAGAAAAGCTTTCTACTGGTAGTAAAACAAGTGCAGGTTTTGAAGATGTCGATGGAGATTCAAGTGGTTCAGAAAAGAGTATTGATGAGGAACTTGGATTGCCCTCTCTGAAGACTCCAGGAGTAAGAAGGGCACATGCAGATGATACAAGGAGAAGTGACCCAGGACCAAGAAGATCTGGGAGGATGCGTAATTCAGTGCAACGATGGACATATGATAGTTACATGGCTCGCCATTGTGCCTACATGACAAAGGTAATACAAGATGTTGAACCTTCTTGTTTTGAAGATGCAATTGGTAATGCAGATTGGGAAAAAGCTATGGATGAGGAGATGGCTGCACTTTATGGAAATGATACATGGAAGCTGGTTCCATTGCCGCAAGGAAAGAAACCCATAGGTTGCAAATGGGTTTACAAGGTAAAGCATAATGCTGATGGTAGCATAAGCAGGTATAAAGCACGATTGGTAGCTAAAGGTTATGCACAAACATATGGCATTGATTATGAGGAAACATTCAGCCCTGTAGCTAAAATGTCCATTGTTAGGACACTTGTTGCATTAGCTACAGCAAAAGGATGGACTTTGCATCAGATGGATGTGAAGAATGCTTTCCTACATGGTGAGTTACAGGAAGAAGTATATATGGACCAGCCACAAGGATATGAAGATTCAAAGCATCCAGAATATGTTTGCACGTTGCAAAAGGCTTTGTATGGGCTGAAGCAGGCTCCGCGTGCATGGCATGCAAGGATTGCTGATTACTTAACCAGCATTGGGTTTTCTATGTGTGATGCAGATCACTCACTATATGCAAGGAAGGCTGATGATGGCATCACTATTGTGGCTATTTATGTTGATGACCTGATTGTAGGTGGTGATAATGAAGAAAGCATCAAAGAGGTAAAGAAACTCCTTATGCAGGAATTCGACATGAAAGATCTTGGTGTGCTGCGCTTTTTTTTGGGCATTGAGTTTATACATACAGAAACAGGTATATGGATGTCGCAAAGGCAATATGCCTTGAATATTCTGCAAAAGTATGGTATGGCTGATTGTAAGCCAATTTCTATGCCATTAGATCAGAATTTGAAATTGGATACTACATCAGGTGAAGCATTGGAAAATGCTACTATGTACAGGAAAATTGTGGGAAGTCTTATATATCTCACAATTACAAGGCCTGATCTAAGTTATAATGTTGGACTTGAAAGTCAGTTTATGCAGGTTCCCAGGAAGCCACATTTGGATGCTCTGAGGCACACTCTACGTTATGTGAGTGCTACTTTGGATTATGCATTGTTTTATGGAGCTGGTGTAGATTTGCAGGTTCATGGATACACCGATGCAGATTGGGCTGGTAGTACTCCAGATAGAAGATCTACTAGTGGCTTTCTTTTCTCACTTGGAGGTGCAGCTATTACATGGAGCAGTAAGAAGCAACCCACTGTTGCTTTGTCGAGTACAGAGGCTGAGTATAGAGGTGCTGCAATGGCAGCATGTGAGGCATCATGGTTGGAGATGTTACTTGCAGATTTAGGTGTGGAAGTGCAAAAGCCTATCACTATCTATTGTGATAATCTTAGCAGCATACAGTTAGCACGGAACCCTGTTTTCCATGCTAGAACAAAGCATATCGAGGTACATTATCACTTCATCAGAGAGAAGGTATTAGCAGGTGATATTGATCTTGTTTATGTTAGAACAGATGAGCAGGTTGCTGATATTTTCACCAAAGCACTTGGAGTTGAGAAGTTGAAGAAGTTTCGGGAGATGCTTGGATTACAGGATATGGCATTGAGCTTGAGGGGGAGTGTTGAGATATCAAGCTCAACATGTGATGATCCAGGATGACACATACCAGTTTTTCGTTTCTCTCACATGTATAGTGGTCACGGCGGTATATGTCAGGGATACTTCATTGAGCTTTATTAGATTTATCTACCGAGAGTGATGGCACATTTGTTTCTTGCCAGCTCACTCATTCGCGGACATTAGGTTTTTCCTTATGTACTGGTCTTTATATATTGCACTGGTTGTATTCTTGTTTTTTAGGTCATTCTTGTACATTCCTTTTATGTAATAGAAGAAGAAGAAGAAGATACTACTTCCTTGTCTCAATCTGTGTGTGTGCTTCTCCTTGAGAGTGAGAGTGTGTGTGTGAGCTCTCTTCCTTATCTCCTTCCTTGTGATACCTCCAGAAAACACAACAGTGGGAAGCACGCCATAGGGAAGGACGGAACAAGGCTAGCAATTATCCATGAAGAAGTGCAAGAAGACATCCAGCAGATCTTGAGCCCTAGGAAGGTGCTTCAACCTCTTGATCTTCGAGAGGTCCAGATTGAAGGATGAAAATCCAGACCTTCATACCTTCCACTGGTTGCATGCGTGGCAACCGGACTTAACACAACGACCTAGAGTTAAAGAGGCGATTGGAAAATTAGAGTACAAATTTATTATTGTTCATCTCCACGGGTTGCGAGCAGAGAAAAGAAAAGAAGAGGCCAAAACCAATGCAAGAGGTCCTGAGTTATGATCAGTTCCTTGACCACTGGTAAAACTAGATCATTACAACTTCCACAGGAGCTGGCAGTGGGCAACTATAAAGAAGCTATCAATTAAGAAGGAACTAGATTGACTACAGGCATAGAACTAGAGACAAGAAGCGAAGCTTGTCAAGGGATGATAGAGACAAAGAGGGGGAGAGTGTTGCAGAGAAAGGAGGCACAAAAGAGGAGCCCCAAAATTTCCAAATTAATGGGCATAAAGTTTCTTCTTCAAAATTCTAGGAAATTCCCTCGAAACTATGTAAATGCACTAGAGTAGTCCTCTAGATGCATAAATCCCAAATCCTTGTAACATAATTCTTGTAAAATAGTAGGAAATTAGGGATTAGTCAATAAAGTGCCCGTCTCTTGTGTGAAAGGACCATTTTTAGGGCACATGTATATAAGTCACTTGTGACTCTTTGTAAGGACTTTTTTTCCATTGTGAAGAAGAAGAGCAGAAATTTGAATTTGCTTCTTTCCTGCTGATTTCCACCTTCTCTATGATCTCTTGTGTGTGTGTGTGTGATGCTTGGAATGGGTTTGTAGGTCTGTTAGCTATCCCTTCCCATCATTTTTGAACTACTGTAGTGTGTGTGTGAGCCACCACGAGTTGTAGAGCGAGTGTTGGTGTTTCTCACCATTCACTGTTTTGCGCATAACTTGAAGAGCGTTTGTCAGATTCAAGTGAAGATACTATCAATAGATGCATCTCATTGAGAGCTTCAAAAGAACCTGCTATTGGCCATATTTGGAGTTTGGAGCTGGAAGAAAAGTTTGAATTTGTGCTTACTGCTGTCGGTGGTATCACGACATGCATTTTCAGAGAGTTAGTGAGTTGGAGAGGAGATAAGTCATTTCACATGCATTGCAGCTTAGCCACTTCACTTTCCATCATGTGTGCACATGTCGTCATACACTTGGTTCATGTGGTTCTTCAGATTGATAATTAAACATGTATCGATCCATCACTATACGCACTTGTGGGGCGATTGAGATTTAGTCTCATCAACACAAGTCCCTAAGGACTCACGACTTAGGTACACACATGGTCCCTCTTTGCTATTTTTCTTATGTATGCAGTAACTACATACAAAAGTTATAACTTGACATCAGTATCCAATATATTCATGTACTACCT
The DNA here is from genome assembly GCA_020310875.1 of Ceratopteris richardii. NCBI lineage: Eukaryota > Viridiplantae > Streptophyta > Polypodiopsida > Polypodiales > Pteridaceae > Ceratopteris > Ceratopteris richardii. Next base: position 9,785,613 of record CM035437.1, on the reverse strand, counting down.
CTTTCATGTATGCATTGCTTCCTTACCATTTGTATGGCACGGGAACCTCTTTAAATCTTATTTCCTCCTTCTGCTTAATTTATTGTTAAGAAGCACATATTTAATGTGAGCTTTAAATTAAGTATTTTGATCCTTAGTACCATTTTGGAAAGGAATCGTCAAGTACTTATATTGCAAAAATTTGCAAGTACTTTAATTTTACTTCTTTCCAAATGTCTTGCTTTCATTCAGAAGTAACTATACCCACTTAACTATTTCCATCTTGAAAGAAAGTAAAAATTGAATTCTCAATAGATGTACTTACATGCAAATGCATGTATGGCATCAATAGTCCAAGCACTTTGTTGCTTCTATTATTCATCACATTCATGCATTCCATGCTCATATGCTCCTTTTTCATGCATCAACATGCCAATCTACATACTTTTGTGTATCTAGAAACGCTTCTAATGAAAAAAAGCTTAAGTTGTGCAAAGGGAAGATTTGGATTTGAATTTTCACATTCAAATCACCCTTTCAATGAAAAGATAATGCACATACACTACAAGAAATAGGGGGCATAGTGACACCCCCAATTGAGAAAAAAGCATGCGAAGGTAGCATCGCATAAGCGATGGTCTTGTTTTTTTTTAAGGGCTGTCGTCGCATAAGCGATGTTAAGCGATGCTAAAAGTAGGCATCGCAAATAGCATCGCAAATAGCATCACTAATTAGCGATGCTATTTGCGGCGTTGGCAAACTGGTTGCGATGCTTTAGCATCGAATAAGAGACGTCCTATGTTCGAGAGCGTCGCATAAGCGATGCTCTGGAATGTTAAAAAAAAAATTTGATTTCTCCCGGCATATTTGTGCCAAGATTTGGACGCACAAAGAGAGAGAGAGAGAGAGAGAGAGAGAGAGAGAGAGAGAGAGAGAGAGAGAGAGAGAGAGAGAGAGAGAGAGAGAGAGAGAGAGAGAGAGAGAGAGAGAGAAGCGAGAGCGAGCGAGAGAGAGAGAGAGATCGACACACAGTGTGAAGCCAGGTATGCGCACACACACACACACATACACACACATACATATGCATACACACATAGACACACACACATACACATAGACACACACACATACACACACACATATACACACTAATTTACATACACACATACACATGCATACACACGCACATATATACACACATAGACACATGCATACACACATAGACACACACACATACACACATAGACACACACACACACATACACATACACACACATATATGCACACACACATAGACACATAGACACTTACGCACACACACACACATCGACACACATTTACACACACACACATTTACACACACACACATACACATGCATATATAAATAGATACACATGTATATACACACATAGACACACATATACACACATAGAGACACACACACATACACACATAGACACATACACATATACACACATATACACACACATACACACACATACACACGCATACACACATACACATACACATACACATACACATACACACATATATATGCATACACACACACACACTTAAAGAGACAGAAGGTATACAAATTAATAGTTTATATTTATAATTTTCATATATTTTAGTAATTTTTTACATTTAATTTATGTATTTCCTTTTTTTTTAAATAAACAGGCTGCTGCAAAGAAGAGAGTTGAGTCGGGCCACACATCGCACCTAGGCCAAATGGGCCATCATGGTTTTGTAGCTACATTTGTAAGTATATGTGTTATTGTGACTATATTTTTTATTTTAGTTAAAATGCAAGAAACTAATCTTTTTTATTTGTTTCAATGCAGCGAAAGGATTATGGCCGATATTCTACGAAATGATGAGATCGAGTATGCTACACATTTTTGATATCGGCGTTTGAGCGAGTATATGCGAGATCATCCGGATGCCTTTGTGAGTATTATTAAATTTTATATAATTATTTTATTTTTATTTTTATGAATGTTTTAACTGTTTTACTTATTTATGTTTGTTATATGTAGCAGAGTATTATGGAGAGTTAGATATGGATGAGGTGGAGAGATAGACATAGGAGGGTCGATCTCGATCGTCACAAGGTGATCATGATGATGAGGATGAGGATGATCAGGATGCTGTTGAGGATGATGATGATCATGATGATGATGATTAGGATTCTTGATTATGACATTGGATTATATGTATTTACACACACACACATACATACACACACACACACACATACATACATATATATATATATATATATATATATATATATATATATATATATATATATATATATATATATATATATATATATATATATATATATATATATATATATATATATATATATATATATATATATATATATATATATATATATATATATATATATATATATTATCTATATATTTTTCATTTTAGTTATGTTTTGAATTGTGTGTATGGTATTAAGTAATGAAAAGTTTTGTTCTATTGATTGTTATTATTGTTTATATTAACCATGTGTTTTAGTACTTTAATTATATAATGCATTCATATGTGTGTACGGATGTGCATGTATATGTGTGTAATATGTGTGTGTACATATGTGCATGTATATGTGTGTAATTTATATGTGTAATATGAATGTATGTACATATGTATATGTGTATATGCATGTATGTGCATGTGGATGTATAACTGTATATGTGTATGTATGTGTATGTGCATGTGCATGTGCATGTGTATGTGTGTGTATATGTATGTATGTGCATGTGCATGTGTAAGTGTATATGTGTGTATATGAGTATGTGCATGTGCATGTGTGTGTGTGTGTATATGTATGTGCATGTATATGTGTAACTGTATGTGTATATGTGTGTATGTGCATGTATATGTGTATATGTATGTGCATGTGTGTGTGCATGTGTATATGTGTGTGTACGTATGTGCATATATATGTATATATATGTGTATGTGTGTGTATATATACATATGTGCATATGTATGTGTATGTGTATAAACATATACAAATGTATGTATATGCATGTGTATATGTATGAAACATGCATGCATGTGTGGATGCATTTCCATTTGCATCCATGTGCATGCATGTGAATGTGTGCATGTGGATGTGCATATACATGTATTTAAGTATATTTTAATGTGTGTATGTGTATATATATATATATATATATATATATATATATATATATATATATATATATGTATGTATGCAATAATGCATGCAAGTCTTTTTATGTGGTTGTAGAAATGTTTGTGCATATGCATGTGTATGTGTGTGTATGTGTAAGTGTATGTGCACATATATCTGTGTGTATATATGTGTGTGTATGTGCATGTGTATATGTGTATATGTGTGAACCTGCATCTTCATCATGTATAAGTGTATATGTGAATATCAATAAGTGTGAGTATGCTATCTAATGAAAATAACACAATTCAAATGATATACAGAGAATGGAAATTGTACTTACAATAGTTAGTCATATTTTTTGCTTGGTTAGCTTCTTGAATAACCTGCAATAAAGAGAGAGAGAGAGAGAGAGAGAGAGAGAGAGAATTCAAAGAGAGAAAGATGTAGAAAGAGAGAAACAGAGACAGAGAGAGATAATAAGATAGAGCTTAGGCAAAACAACAATTTTGTATATACTTGTTTCAGCTCGTAAGCGCAGCGCAATTGCGAATGTTGGAGAGCTCTTCGATCAGATGCATGAACATGCCGATCGAAGAGCTTCCAACGTCTTAATTTTCTTCCGTCAATAGACCGTCGTGTAAGTGATGGTAATGCGTCGTAAAAACCACTAGAATTGGCGTCGCATAAGCGACGTTTTTTAGTGTCGCTTATGCAACACTTTTTTAAACCATCGCTTATGCGACACTTTTTTAAACCATCGCGTTAGCGACGCTCTATGCAAGCATTGCACATCTCGTCATGCCACACATCGAAAAAAACGTCGTTTGGCTCGTCGTTTAATCGACGGTCCGTGCTCGACGCTTCTTGCGGCACATTTTGCAATTTTATAGCGATGAAATTGTGTCGCCTTAACCGTCGCTATGCGCCCCTATTCCTAGTAGTGATACATTCATTCTTTTCAATCCATAGATGCATGCATGTGCTTGAGGTGCTCAATTTCTTTTTAAAGCATGCATGTTTTCCTATGTATTAGATTTGATTATCTTTGTATGTCCTTCCTCACAAAATCAAAATTGTAAGTCTTGTCGTATGCTTCAATTATGTATGTATGCAAAGATAATGAAAGATACGGCAAACAATCACAGAAAACATAACTCGAAAGTTACTTATCTTTGTGATAAGCTACATACTTCCCTTCATGCTTGAGAAGAGCTTCATGTTGGCATCCTTGTTTCATAATGCTCCCAAAATGCTTGATGTTATCCTCCTCCAATGGATAAGCAGAAAGTCCAATGGTAGAAAAAGTTCAATGATTGCTTGTGTGTATGAGAAAGAACACACATTTATTACCTTTGGATGGAAAGAGGGACCCATTCTTTCTTCTTTCAAACGCTGTAAATTGATATAGATTTTCAAAAGAAAATAAAACCCAACTATATCTGTTGGGTACTTCCCTCAAAATATGCTTGAAGAAGTTCCATGCACTCTTTGTTGTCACTTCTTCCTTGGTCCTTTGTCATGCTTCATGTGAGAAACGTCATCTCTTGTTTCCACCAAGATGTTGCCCATCACCTTGTTTCCACGTGCGTGTGTGAGAAGCTTAGAAGGGGATAAAATTGCTATGGACTATCTCCAAAAGAAGGTTTCTCATGCTCTTTTTATAAAGAATAAGAAGAAAATTAGTGGACAACAGAGCTATGATAACCAACGTCGTGTCCAAAGAACAGGAATTACTGGGTAATCTAACAAATGAACTAGCCTAGTTGAGATAGGAGCATAATCTAACTAGCAAGATGAGGATCATAATATCTAAAGGCCACAATGGGTGAGAGGTGCACATAATCATCCAACCAAATCCACCCATATATATACCTCTAGGACAAGGGGGTGCATGTCAGTGGACACTTCCAAGTGTCTCGCATGTGGACACTTTCCTAAGGTCCAACACATGGTAGTTGTGAATAAATTGTTCTAGATTATTCATAGAACTCAAGTTTTTTTGTGTGAGGAGATCCCTCATTTGATTAAGAATCCATGTGCTCTGATAACCAATGTTGCGTCCACACAACAAGAGCTAAAGGGTAATCTAACAAATGAAATAGCCTAGTCTAGAGAGGAGCATAATCTAGGTAGCAAGATGAAGATCATTACATCTAAAGCCCACAAGGGTGAGGGATGAACATATCCACCCAAACAACTCCGCCCATATGTATACCTCTAGGCTAAGTGTGCACATGTCCTTGGACACTTCCAAGTGTCCCTCATGTGGACACTTTCCTAAGGTTCAACACATGGTTTCACATGCATACTTTAATCAATTGAGGCTTCTCCTCTCACTTACACTCCAATATGCCCATATTATCATAAAAAATCTTGTTATGCAAGAACTTGATAACCCCATTGTGCTTCAATGCCCATGGTTCCTCAAGAAAAATCACATGCAGCTCGTCTCTCAAGGATGACAAACTCTAGGAAGGGGTGAGTGTTGGAGATGGAGACTCACCGAAGCAGTTTTTGAAAGCCAAAGTTTGGGACGTATTACCCGTATGGTTTATTCTAGGACAGTCTACTTCTGCGCTGTAATCTGTTTTGGCATGGCGTTTTGCTCTAATAAGTTGGCGAAAATGGAACGGATAAGGACCCAAATAGAATGTGGCGTTAGGAATAGAAAACAGCAGGACTGAGTAGCCTACAAGCAGACGGTTTAAGGATTTGGTCACCGCAAATCCAACCTCTTCGGACCGTCATAGGGACCTTGGGACCAGGTGATAGAATTTTGCATTAGAAATAGAAGATCGTATCAGCTTGCAATAACCTTTCCTGCCAAGGGCAACAGATCTGCTCCTCTCGAGGACAATACCATGAAGCTTCAAGGATCTTGCTATTGCGGGGCTGTCACGTTCAGCTGCGAGTCCAAGCATCCATACCCTTACCAGGTGGGTGTATGTGTGTGCGTGTAGAGAGAGAGAGAGAGAGAGAGAGAGAGAGAGAGAGAGAGAGAGAGAGAGAGAGAGAGAGAGAGAGAGAGAGAGAGAGAGAGAGAGAGAGAGAGAGAGAGAGAGAGTTTTGTTGCAGCACTGTTACTGCGGCATCTGTAGGAAAACCGCTGGGAATGGAGGATTCTCCATCAACCTTGCAGCATCGTCTGACTCACTGAAAGTCCAAGGAGAGGAGAACATAACCACATTTCAAGCGACTGTGAAGAATCCTGAGGACAAGTCTGCAAAGGTAAGCATTGCCCAGTTAAATGCATACTTTTTTCGCTTTCGTCTTCTGTTTCTTGGTATGAGAGGATTAGGCAAAACGTGGACTTTTACCATTTTGTTGTTGTTGTTGTTACCCTTCAATTTATCTTATTTTCTACATTCGAAATTTTAATACCGGGCATGGGGATCTTGGAGCAGGTGAGTACTGCAAGAAGAAACTTCTGCAAAAAGTGTGGATCCATGCTGTGGCTCTACGATCCCACATGGCCAGAGCTCATCCACCCTTTTGCCTCTGCTGTTGACACAGAACTTCCTGTTCCTCCTGAGAGGACACACATAATGCTAGATTTTAAGCCATCTTGGGTGGACCCTAAGATTGGAGACAACGATAAGAAGCATGCCAGATATCCAGAAGAGAGCATAGCTGATTGGCATGCACGTCTAAACCTTGGATGCTAACCAATTTACACCTTAATGTATGGTAGCACTTATTAGAACCGTCTCATGAAATAATCTTGCCCACTGTAAAGCTCTTCTATTTTTGGGTAGTTCACTGACATGATTTATCCATTCGTTTCTTCTCTTTGTTGGAGCTTTCAAAACCTGTAGATATATGTATGCTCTTTAACAAAGACATGTGCATTGTGGCATGGAGAGCGAGCTGCTAAGGTTTGTTGAATGGAGGCAGTTTCAGAGCTCACTTTGAGCTTTGATTTGAAAAGAATACTAATTCCACCACCACCATCACCACCACTGCCACCAACAACAACAGTGGAGGAGGTTAGAGCATCGTAACTTAAATGGAATGCACACCTGATTGTCACCTGAGACTTGAATATGCCCTCGAGACTTGAATATTAGCCTCAGTTAAACATCAGTGTATGGTGGAAGTAATCAGCCATTGCATGAAACAAATTTGCTTCTCGTAGAACTCTTGTCTTTCTTCAAAAACCAAAGCCTCTCTCTCTTTGGTTTCTCTCATGATCTATGTATATCTGTCTACTCTAATACATGGTATGACTCTCCTCAGTATGAAGGAGAGCTATTAAGTTTTGATGAATGAAATCTTCTTTGAACCCTCTTTGAACTTCGGTGCTTATTCTAAGGTCTTGAGACAGCCTGGTAGTTGGCAGGTGCCTTGGGTGGAGGTCACAGGCCTTTCCCTTTTTTGATTCACTTTTAAAATTCCACAAACATTACCTTAGGAAGCAGAGGGTAGAAGCTTTGAAGCTCCAGATATGTTTATGCTCTTTGAATTCTTTTCCAGATTTTAGTTTTCGAGGATCTGGGCATCTACTTGGAAAACACCGAATGTGGTATTGGGAGACTGGAAATTATTCATCAGGCACCCTTGTGGAAGGTGCTGGGTTTGAATTCCATTCCCATTGGGAATGGAGATGAATATTTTCAGTCTTCGTATGTTGAGGTCTTTGATGCTTTCACATAAGCTGTCTTGATATATCTCTCTGAGAATGCATTTTCGAACCCTCAGTCCTCGTAACAAAAGTTTTCTGAATAATATTGGGGACCATATTATGAGCTCTTTAGTATGCTTTCATCAAGCTCTATTCTTGTATTTTGTATTTTGTCAAGCTTCATTCTGGGGATTTGGAGTTTTAAATGTCCTCCATCTTATGTTCTCAAGTATTGTCTGTATGAAGACATGTATGGCTCTGCTTTATTGAGGAGATACAACAGTTCCATTAAAATGTTTTTGATTGCATGAAGTGTGAATGATTTTTCACCATGCTTAGTGGTATTTGCACAAAGTTGATACAACTGTCAAAAGTTTTTAAACTATGTTGTTCCGAAAGGTGTTCCAAGGTTCTATTCCTGAAGTTGTTATAAAGCCTTGAGTATTTGTAGTGGGGAACATACATCCCAGCAGCCAGCAAGATGAACACGTATATCGGCATGCATCAGGCTCCATGTTTCTCACTGGATGCAATTTTTTCGTAGGGTGGATTTGTAAGACATCCTTGAAACTACACAAGCACTGCAAAGATGAGATATGTTGTTTGTAACCATGTTATTTGCACAGGTGATCATGTGTGCATCATGTTACTTGTAACCATGTTGTTTGTAATATGTTAATCTGTACGAGTGATCATGTGTGTATCTTAGTCTCTCACGTTTTTAACAGAAAAAGGAAACTATTAGCCGTTGTCTATCAAATTTTCTTCATAAAAAGCAGTTGTTAGCCATTGTTGAGCATAAATCAAATTGAAGAGGTCTCAGGGTTTTAATTATGTGGAGTTTATATGGAATATGCCTGAATATCTGGATATTCGATGAATACTTTGTTTAGTTATTGAGGAGATAGGATCGTGAAAAGTAGGTGATGTAATGTGCCCTAATTGTAGTTTGTGTACTGTATATTAAGAGGGCTTTCATGTTTCTGCATTGCTGTTGAATTTACGGTTTGATAATTCATAGTGAATGGATGCTTCTCACCACCTAGACCTCCCTCGTTGGGTATACATCATTAACAACAAACAACAATGGTGACTTTTATCCGTGGAGGAGATTTGTTTATAAATAGCTACCTGCTTAATTGCTTTCTACGTACCCATTAGTTTATAAATAGCTACCTGCTTGACTGCTTTCGAAGTACCCATCTTTGCACCTGCACACTCATGACTTTGGAAAGGGGATTTAGCATGGTCTTTGACTTTTTTTTTTTTTTTTTTTGTTTTTTTTTGTGTATTCAAGGGAACTTTCTGAAAATCCCCCCCCCCCCCCCCCAAAAAAAAAAAAAAAAGAACGCCCAGAAAAAAACACGCGTGCACGTGTGCACACACACATCTGAGAAAAATGACTAGTCATTTATTGTCCGTGGTGTTTGCCATTAATGCTCCTTGGCAATGCCAGCCTTAGCGAAAAAGGATGAAGAATTACATCGATACCTTTTAATATCCTACATAGTTCCAGTGTTTTAGGGTGTAAAATATACACCTCAAATTGATACCTTTCATATCTCCAGTGTTCTATGGTGTAATACACAACTCAAATGAGCAGGAACTTCAAAATTTGACTTGTTACGGATCTAAAGATTAGATTGTTAATCACAAATGTACGATCATGTGACGTACTTACATCAACGAATTATACCTAATTCCAAGCAAGATATCCGATGGAGATCGGTATCAAAATCTGAGTTTTAAAGTCAACATAGTTCAGATGGGAAAACGCCACATGATGTGAGTCGTTATAATTCAGATGGGAAAAAACGCCACATGATGTGCAAGAGAAACGTTCGATGTCATGCAGTTCATTCACGTGGATTCTCATGACATCGCACTTTAAAGAAAGGAGAAGATACATGTTTTTTTTTCCCAAAGCAATGATCGCTAAATTACAGAAGGAACAAAGCAAAGAGCTTCTGTCAGAGATATAAAGAGGGTTAGTAACCTTTCTGTCCCCTTCATGTAGGGTCCACGTTTTTTTTTAGCTTGTTTTTTTTTTTTTTTAATATGAACACCCTATAGTGTCTAAATTTTTAAGGACTTCTTACGATTCGGGATTCTTCTACCTAGATGGCCAAGTGACTTTCTATTGACCATTCTTTGGGCAGGTTATCGTAGTTGATAGTGCATCTTTCTTTCCAGATCATCTAAAGAGCTGCATCTCTAACAATGTTCCATAGTATAGAGGAGCATCAAATCGTTATTAAGCAAAGCTTGTTTCCAATTGATTTGATGTTGCAAGCTAGTAGTATGACTAATAATTTAAACACAGAAAAGCTCTTTGGGCATGAAAAGAAGAGGTGACCAAGTCTTCTTGGCCATGGCATCCCTTGGATCAAGGGGGGGGGCCTTTACTTTTGTTAGCTTCGACAATTCTCCAAATTCTTGAGTGGAGAATTTACCACAAGCATTGCTTTCTTGTTTTCTATGAGAGGACATCACGAGTCCATAGAACTTTAATTCCCATCTTATACACACCTACTTTTGACACCACGTAAAACAAATCGTAGTTGCAAAGTAAATTTTCTTCATAATTATTACGAGTAATTGAGAAATCAAAAGCATGATAATACTCCATTGGTTAGAGGTGGCAGTTTCGATGTCTATTAAGAGTCAATTTTTCATTTTTTAAGGTGTGGATAAATGAGGTATGGACTATCATGTACGGGTGATTTGGTATTCAATTATGTGAGGCAGAGGTCCTCATGAGAACCTCTATTGGATGGTTCAAGTATGATATAACTAAGGTGGTAGGGCACTACTAGGGAGGATGACTTGGAAGGTAGGAGGAACCCTCTCTTTGAAGTATACACATGTTTGAGTGTAGTTGCCGATCATGTATGAATGACTTGGTATTTAATTATGTGGAGCATAGGTCCTCATGAGAACCTCTATTGGATGGTCCAAGTATGATATAGCTAAGGTTATAGGGTACTAGTAGGGAGGATCACTTGGAAGCAGGAGAGAACCCTCTTTTTGAAGTATACACATGCTTGAGTGTAGTTGGGCATTTGGAAGGGTGCAAGCATAATACAATAAGGTGATGAGCAAACATGACTTGGGAGGATCACTTGAGGAGAGAATACCTTATTAGCGGTGTATACATGTTTGAGTGTGTGGTTATAATCGATCATTAAGAAGTCCATACTCTTGCCTAGGAACTCTTTAAATACATGACACATCAAGCTTTGGAAAGTAGTTGGGATGTTAGTTAGGCAAAAAGGCAAACCTTAAAAGCATATACGCCTCATTCAGTGCCTTAAGAGTTAAGTACATAGGTCGTCCACATATGCTTCCATATTCTTCCTTAGAAATTCTTTAAATACATGACATCAAGCTTTGGAAAGTGCTTGGGGCATTAGTTAGGCTAAAAGGCAAACCCTAAAAGCATATACTCATTCAGTAGCAAAGGTAGTTTTATGTTGATCTTTAGTAGCAATAGTTAGTTGGTTATAACCTAAAAAGGCATCAAGGAAGTTACACTTCCTTGCTTGCTACTCTTTCTAAGAGATGAGCAATGATGGGTAATGGGTAACTGTCTTTGATGATAGAAGCATTAACTTTCTTCAAGTTGATACATCCACTTTATTCTTGTTTGAGTAGACATCATTATAATATATGGTCTTTGTTTTGAAGGCTTTGCCTCTCGGAGTCAATAGGAATCCGATGAGAAAAAAAACTTTGGATCTCCATGCAAAGACATCATGATATTCACAATAGTTTCACTAATTCTTGTTCTTCTTCTAACAAGACATCTTTTTCAATGGAAGTGCAGATTCTATCTTCATCATTTGCTCAGGTGATTATTATTTTCGTCGTTTGTTCTTTCTTGACATATGCTACTCATGTTCCTCTCTCTTAGGCATTTTATAGCAATTTTTGCTCTTCTATTTAATCTCTCTTAGTGTTCAAGGACTTCAAAATATGCCCTTTGTTGGTCGTCTTCTTCTCTATCAATTCTTTTGACTAGGCTTTTCAGGATATTCTACTATGGAGAAGATGTTGCAATTTTCTTCCTCGTTTATTCCAATTTCCTCTAAATATCGTTCTTATGAGTTGAACTCTAATAATCATCATCTTTCTCATCCTTGTCTTCATCATCTTCTTCCTCGAGCATTACTATGTATATGCTTAGGTCATATCCTTCATCATATAGATACAATAGCACTTGTTTATTTACACACCTAGTGTTTTTACAATATCTCCATCTAGCCATGTAGTTAAAACTACATTTTTTAGAATTTCTAATGGGCGTTCTACATGGCCATTTGCCAGCCGCAATTTTTACACATTTCTCCCAAATTTCTTTGGTAGCAATTCTTGCTTATTCACTTTTCTCAAGGATGGATTTCATCATGTAACCTCTGAATGTGATTGCAAGACGTGTTTCCTTCATCGCCTTCACTAAAATCTCCTACTTTGTGTGAAGAGGTGATGGATAGGATGCAAAGATGAGATTGTCTTTGCAAAAAACTTGCTCAAGACCAGCCTTGTGAACTTTAACATACTTTAGTTGTTCCTAAATGGGAAAATAAGTCTTTCTTTTGCCCCTCACCATGACATCCATCCTACCCACTCCATCACACCCATCTCTCATGGAGAAAGGAAAACAATAATTGAGGAAAGCCTTAGCTTAGGCCTGGACACAACACACACTAATCCACCCTCAGGCACATAGCATGCAATAGAGTTTCGACCTAGTCAAACTCAAATGAATGCTTGTTCCCCCCCCAAACAAGCCATGTATATATAACTATTGAGGAGTCAACAACTTTGATTCTAAGCCACTCTTTACAAAAGAAGCTTTACTTGAGAAGCATTAGTTGAGAAGCTTCCTTTTCTAAATCTATCCACACCATTCTTTTGTGTATTAATTCTCCACCACCCTTCATCTGAACATGGTCTAGCTAGAAAGAACGGTCCACAAGGCTCTAACTTAGGGACTCTTGGAGAAACCTTGCTACTCGCCAAATTTGAACTCAAGACCACCTCCTTGCCCCTTTTAAAACTTATTCACTTCCCTCAATTCCATCCTTCCATTTTGCTAAGCAAACTTTGTACAAATGACTTCGTGTACATTTGTCTTGGGTGCAAAGTATTCTTTCAGGTTCATGAGGAACTCTTTCACTTCTTGGAAGTGGAAGTATGACTTGTGGTCCAATCAGATTATCTAAATCTATTAGAATTTTTCCAAGTTGGCTAACATGGAACACTAGATGAATCCAACTAGATGAATCTAACTAGATGAATCCAACTTTCTCTTGAATTTGTAATTCATATACCTACATTCCATTTTTTTTGTTGGTAGGAAAAGGACCACAATATCTAACCAACAACTTGGTGCATTTTCTAGTCTTCAACTGTTTTGACCTATCAAGAACTCAGAGATAAACTTGATCTTTGACTTGAAAAGAGACCCCATGTTGTTTGGGATTGGCATAAAATTTGATTGAATTTCTTTGTTTGTCCATCCGTTTGGGGATGCTAAGTTGTACTTAACCTTAGTTTAGTTTCAATTCTACTAAAGATATTTTACCAAAAATGACATGTAAGTCCAGCATCTTTATAAAAAACTATGTCTAATAGAAGACCATAGAGTTTGTAAAGTTGATTTGAAAATATTTTTGCAAGTTCAAGAGTCTTATTAATAGCCTTGACTAGTATAAAATAAGCTAGTTTAGTTAGTTGGTCTACTACAACCTAAACTGAATCAAAGCTTGTTGAGTGTGCGGTAATCTTTAAATGAAATCTGTGAAGATGCTTTCCCTTTAACCTATGGGAATCTCCAAAGGATGCAACGATCCTTGAACTTTTAATCTTTAAAGTTTATTAACTTGATATTTATGGCAGTTAGATATATCTATTTGCATACTGCAATGTATAGTAAATAATAATAATATTTTTTAAACTAATTCACAGGTTCGATTAACACGAGGATGTCTAGCGCTTGGAGCAATAATAATAATAATGTCATCTAATTAGGCAAAAATAATGTCCTTTAACTAATTCATAGGTTGGGTTAACACCATGATGTCTAGTACTTTGAGCATTATGGCATTCAAGGAGGACTTGATTTTGTATGTCCAATTTAATTTGGGACAAACCTTATCTTTATAAAACAAATATTCATCTTGGAGGGAATAATTCCTAGATTTTCCTTCATATGTACTTGCTTCAATTTTTTTGGGCTTCCTCAGCTGCTTTCCATGCTTGATTATAGCTTGGATCTTCTTTGCAACTACCATAGAAACTCAATTGGAAAGAATAACAATCAAAGAATTTTCAAGATATATACGTTCTTCAGCTTTGGCCATAATTCTACAAATAGTAGATCCAAACAAACCTTCCATATTAGAAACATATGTAAGTTCATCTGTAATAGGAGTAGTACTAAGCCACGATGGTTGACGAATAGCTTTTGAAAGCAGAAAGCTAAGTCATGGCTAGTAAAACTACACTACCTATGAGTGAGTGTTCAATACTATGAATGTGCTTAAGAAATGGCACCATTATGTGTATGGATCAAAGTTGACAATCTTCTTTGATCGAGAGAGCATCAAGTGGTTTCAAAACCAAATAGACTTAAGAGATAGAAAATCTAGGTGGGCCAAACAACTACAAGAGTTTGATTACCAACTCAGATACATAAAACAAAATATCAATGTAGTGGTATATGCATTAAATCAGATACCCATGCTAAAAAATCTGAGTTTTGTCCATATTCAAAGTGAATTTATTTCCATTTGAGTAGATATGCCAAAGGTATTGCAATTTTGGCATATCCAACCACAAATTTCCTATAGTAACCATCCAATTGGAGAAAACTCTATATTCCTCAAATAGTCTTGGATTCATGCCATTTAAGAATCACTTGGACCTTTTCAAGGTAAAATTGTATTCCGTCCACTGATATTATATGACCTAAATAGTTTACCTCTTAGGTAAAGAAATCACATTTAGATTCTTTATGGTAAAGCTTACTATCTCATAGAAGTTCAAAGACTTTCTTCAAGTGCTCCAAATGACTCCCGTAATCTTTGTTGAAGATTAAAATATCATCGAGGAAATCTATAACAGATTTCCCCAATTATGTCTTTAGAACAGATTCATTATAACAGATTCATTATAGTCGTAAATATTGCAAGTGCATTTATTAACCAGAACACTATCACAAAAAATTCTTAGTCATCATATTTTGTTCTACAGATGGTTTTGGGTATATCATCTTATTTGATTCTTATCTGATGATGCTTCTAACACAAAACAATCTTTGAAAAGACTTTAGCTTCCTTTAAGCTATCGAAGAGATCTTCCATAAGTGACATGCAAAATTTATTCTTTATCGTAAGATCATTTAAAGCCCTATGGTCAACACACAACCTCATCGCTCCATCTTTCTTTTGTAAAAGAAGGATGGATGCAACCCAAGGCAACTAGCTTGGTTGTATAATCCTTTGTTCAAATATTCTTTGATCTGTTTCTTGACTTCCATAATTTGGAGATATGGGAATCGATAGGAGTTTTGATATTTTTTCTTGGTTCTCAAAACTAGATCTATACTATGATCCATGTCTTAACGAGAGGGTGGCATGTCATGTGCTAGTTCCTCAAGGAACACATCTTGAAATTCTTTCAAAAGCTGATTAAACTTAAAACATACTTACTAAGGAATAAAGGAAGAGAAATGAGAAACTTGTTTTGTATTATCAAAAGTGCTTACACCACTCTTGAGGACCATAAATGCTTCGGTCCTAGCTTCATTTCTTACATGTTTCTATAGTTCTAAACTAAAAAATCAAAGGATCACTTGGAACATTATGTTCACCATTGATTTTATGCATTATCCCATCATGATGGAATTCCAATTCCTAGAGTTAACTGTTGCATGAAAAAATATACGGGTGATGTACAAAATTCACAAGAGATACTCCCCAAATGTACTTTTCTTTGGCAAAGACTCAATTCTAGTTGAGAGTGCTAGAATTACGGCGTGGTAAACTCCAAGATCCATTCTTCACTTGGTTGAAAAGCTCGCGAAGTTGGTGAGATCTGATGCTCCTCCCCTTATGACCAAAGACATCTTTGGTAATGTATAGAAGCCTTATTGAACTCGATTTGTCCTTCACTTGACGTAGAAAGCTCCCCTCCTTACAACTTGATGCAAAAGAAACTTCCTTTGAAGCATCTATTTATAGATCAAAGAAGAAAAAGTGGGGCTTGATGAGGATAATTCTTCACGTGGGCTTCTATAGCATGAATGAAGGGGCCTGATGATTATGCCCCCTCCCTCTCTTGGTAGAGCAAAGAGAAAATGGGATAAATAAGCTTTTGGGTTTGAATATATGTAGAAATAAGACTCTTCAATCAAGCTCAACAAGAAATTGGAGAGGGCCAATTATCACAACCATTGAGAGGCTTTCAAAGGAGCTTCATTTATCCCATACGAGCATGTAGGAACTAAAGTAGGCAAGTATATGTCACGAGGAAGGAGATAAGAAAGAGCTCACACACACACTCTCACTCTCAAAGAGAAACACATACACAGATTGAGACAAGGAAGAATAATTTTCTTCTTCTTCTATTACATAGAAAGGAATGTACAAGAATGACCTAAAAACAAGAATACAACTACTGCAATATATAAAGACTAGTAAAGGAAAAACCTAATGTTTTGCAAATGAGTGAGCTGACAAGAGCCATCACTCGGTAGATAAATCTAATAAGGCTCAATGTCAGAGAAATGAAAAAAATGATACGTGTCATCCTGGATCATCACATGTTGAGCTTGACATCTTAACACTCCCCCTCAAGCTCAATGCCATGTCTTCTAATCCAAGCATCTTCCGAAACTTCTTCAACTTCTCTGCTCCAAGTGCTTTTGCGAAAATATCAACAACCTGCTCATCTGCTCTCACATAAACAAGATCAATATCACCTGCTAATACCTTCTCTCTGATGAAGTGATAATGTACTTCGATATGCTTTGTTCTAGCATGAAAAATAGGGTTTTGTGCTAACTGTATACTGCTAAAATTATCATAATAGATAGGGATAGGCTTTTGCACTTCCACACCTAAATCTGCAAGTAGCATCTCCAACCATGATGCCTCACATGCTGCCATTGCAGCACCTCGACAAAGCAACAGTGGGTTGCTTCTTGCTGCTCCATGTAATAGCGGCACTCCCAAGTGAGAATAGAAATCCACTAGTAGATCTTCTATCTAGAATGCGACTAGCCCAGTCTGCATTGATGTATCCATGAACCTGCAAATCTACATCAGCCTCATAAAACAATGCATAATCCAAAGTAGCACCCACATAACGTAGAGTGCGCCTCAAAGCATCCAAATGTGGCTTCTTGGTAACCTGCATAAACAAACTTTCAAGTCCAACAGTGTAGCTAAGATCAAGTCTCGTAATTGTGAGATATATCAAGCTTCCCACAAGTTCTCTGTACATAGTAGCATTTTCCAATGCTTCACCTGATGTAGTATCTAACTTCAAATTCTGATCCAATGGCATAGAAATTGGCTTACAATCAGCCATACCATACTTTTGCAACATATTCAAGGCATATTGCCTTTGTGACATCCATATACCTGTTTCTATATGAATAAACTCATTGCCCAAGAAATAGCGCAACACACCAAGATCTTTCATGTCAAATTTGTGCATAAGAAGTTGCTTTACCTCTTTGATGCTTTCTTCATTATCACCCCCTACAATGAGGTCATCAACATAAATAGCCACAATCATGATGTCATCATCAATCTTCCTTGCATATAGTGAATGATCTGCATCACACATAAAAAACCCAATGATGCTTAAGTAATCAACAATCCTTGCATGCCATGCAGGAGGAGCTTGTTTCAACCCATACAAAGCATTTTGCAACTTGCAAACATATTCTCAATGCTTTGAATCTTCATATCCTTGTGGATGGTCCATATATACTTCTTCCTGCAACTCACCATGTAGGAAAGCATTCTTCACATCCATCTGATGCAAAGTCCATCCTTTGCTGTAGCTAATGCAACAAGTGTTTTGACAGTAGACATTTTAGCCATAGGGCTAAATGTTTCCTCATTATCAATGCCATATGTCTGTGCATATCCTTTAGCTACCAATCGTGCCTTATACCTGCTAATGCTACCATCAACATTATGCTTTACATTGTAAACCCATTTACAGCCTATGGGTTTCTTTCCTTGTGGCAATGGAACCAGTGTCCATTATCATTCCCATGAAGTACAACCATCTCCTCATCCATAGCTTTTTCCCAATCTCCATTTCCAATTGCATCTTCAAAACAAGAAGTTTTAGCATATTGTATTACCTTGGTCATGTAGGCACCATGACGAGCTATATAACTGTCATACGTCAATTGTTGCACTGAATTCTGTATCCTCCCAGATCTTCTAGGTCCTAGATCACTTCTCCTTGTATAATCTGCATGTGCCCTTCTTACTCTTGGAGTCTTCGCAAAGGGCAATCCAAGTTCCTCATCAAGACTCTTTTCTGAACCACTTGAATCTCTATCAACGTCTTCAAAACTTGCACATTTTTATGACCAACAAAAAGCTTTTCCTTACCTTTCGTGGATGTATTTGATGAATTTGTTGGATTGAAATTTCCACACAATCTTCCACTCCATGGATTTGAGTTGGAACTATTGCTTGGTGATGCATCCAGTCCACTCAAAGCTTGAGATTCTACACAATCTTTTTCAACATTTTCTTTGTCATTTGGTTCAAGATTCAGTCCTTCTTTGGCATCTGCATAGAAGCTTGACATTTCATCAAATACCACATTCTCTGCTCACCTTCACTTGTCGTGTGAGTGGGTTATAAAATTTATATCCCTTTTGCTCAAGGGAGTATCCAATGAAAACATATTTTTCTGCTTTTGGATCAAGTTTTGTTCTCAATTAATCTAGAACATGTACATATGCAATACAACCAAAAACTTTCAGATGTGATAAGTTTGGCTTTTTACCTCTAAACTTGTCTTCAGGTGTAACTTGATGTACAACACTAGTCGGAGTTCTGTTCATGATGTATACAACACGGTATGAACAACTTCTACCTAATAACAATGAGGCATGTTCTTCTCAGCCATCAAGGCTCTTGCTATTTGTGCAATATGTCTATTTTTATGTTCAGCAACACCATTCTATTGTGGTGTGCACCTGCATGAAAACTGATGTCGAATTCCATGACTTTTTAGAAAATTGCTAAACTCATTTTGACATGTATTCACCTTCTCCATCAGACCTTAATGTCTGAAAATACTTCTCTGTTTGCTTTTCTACCATAGCCTTAAAATTTTGGAAGTGATTGAACACCTCACTCTTCTCTTTCATGAATTATACCCATAATTTTCGTGTATGATCATCAATGAAAGTAACATAAAACCTGCAACTGCCCATAGATGTGGTCTTCGCAGAACCCCAAACATTTGTGTGTACTATTTCTAGCACATTCTCACTAACATGCTTGTCATGCAGAAACGATGATCTTGACTGTTTACCAAATTGACATGCTGCACATACCTTTTGCATTTCTGCAACCTTGAAATTTGTTAGTCCATTGACAATATCCTTTGACTGCATCAATTTCAGCCTTTGCAGATTTGCATGTCCAATTTGTTTGTGCCAGATATCTATATCAACAATAACTCCTGCACCTTTTGCAAATATGGCTGGATTCATTTTGGGAATTTTCACATTTAAGGTGAACATCCTATCCACTTTGTTTCCTTTGGCAATCAATCTTCCATCCTGTTTGTATTCTTCTACATATAACCCATCAACATTGAACCTGATTTGTAATCCCTGGACAATCATTTTCCAACAAAAACGAGATTCTTTGTTATATTTGGAACATGGAGCACATGAGCAAGGTGTTTTACCTTCCCATCCTCCATAGACAGTGCTATATTTCCTGTATGCTCTATAGGGTGTGATGTGTCATCACTTATTTCAACATATCCAGGAACTAGAAATTTCTGCAAAGTACTAAACCATTCTGCATGATTGTTCATGTGATTTGAAGCACCTGAATCAACATACCTGACATTATCATTCGATTTTGAAACACCAGTAGACATCGTATTCATCATGTGATGCAGAACCATGAACAGCTTCTCAGAATCATCTGCACTTGTGGATGCATAGTTGTTTTGTTTCATTCTATTATTTTGATTCTTCAACCTGCAATCATGTTCAAAGTGTCCAAGTTTACCACAATTCCAACATCCTTTACTGTCATTACCCGAATCATTTCTTTGGAAATTTCTACGACCTCTTTGGCTCCCCTGCCTTGAAACTGTCCTCTTCCTCCCACATGATTATGTTGTTGACTTTGGTCTTGGTTACTGTTTCCTCTTCCACTTCCAAAACCTCTACCTCTGCCTCTTCCTCTGCCAGAGTAGAATACCTGCTCAAAATTGGGTTTTCCTTGGGAGTTTAAATCCTCACCAAGATTCTTTTCTTCAATGATCATCATAGATACTAGATCAGAAAAATTTGGAATATTTTCCCTAGTTTGTATAGAAGTTCTGAACTGCTTATATGCAGGTCCTAAACCACGAAGGCACACTTCCACCTTATCATCATCATCTACATTCACACCAATAGATGCAAGTGACTCACATATGCTTTTGATTTTTAGAGTGTAGTCACTTATTGACATGCTCTTTTTCTCCAATGTATGGAGCTCATTCTTGAGTTGCAATTTTCGTGACTTTGTATTGGTCTCGTACAATGTGACCAAATTGTTCCAAGTCTCTCTCGGAGACTTGGCATATTGTATGTGCCCAATCATGCTATCCTCTATGCTAACAAATAGCCAATACATTAGCTTTCGTGCTCCTTGATTCCATTCCTCATATTGTCTTAACTGTTCTGCAATCCAATTCCTCTCTGGTAACTGCGGAGAATTTTCATTCTTTCCTTCGATGTACCTCCAGTAGCCTTTTCCCATTAGGAAATTCATCATTCTGAATCTCCAAGCATGGAAGTTGTTCTTGTCCAACTTATCGCTCATAAGCTGACTCATTCCATCTGTGTTTTCCATTTGTGTAGCAATTCACAACACTTCAAAACTCTACAAGCAACACTTCTTCTTGAACATTGTCCCACTATGACATGATAGTTCGATCTCAGAAAAACACAATTTTCGTGTATCAATAGTACACGGAATCGCTTGAAATTTTGGATCTGGAATATATGAGTGTTGTT
The DNA here is from genome assembly GCA_020310875.1 of Ceratopteris richardii. Lineage (NCBI taxonomy): Eukaryota > Viridiplantae > Streptophyta > Polypodiopsida > Polypodiales > Pteridaceae > Ceratopteris > Ceratopteris richardii. The sequence continues at coordinate 9,764,558 of CM035437.1, read as the reverse complement.
GAACACAACACAAGTTATAATTTTTGAAATTGACCTGTTTTTTTGTGGGCCCCACCTTGCGGGCTCAAAACGGAGGTCGAGATGGATCCAAAACTACGATCTGACAAAAACAAGTGACCCCAAAGGGATAATTCTCGAAAATATTTTGAGGTCTTCTACCTTCACGTTGATTTTGGTAGCAAACGAAGGTCGTTTGTGAATCATGTTTTCTCCATGCCTTGTTGCGTACTCTTCATGGTCGCCTTCTCCACGAGCTTTCTACAGCCACACTGGCTCGTATACCATGTCACGAGGAAGGAGATAAGAAAGAGAGCTCACACACACACTCTCACTCTCAAAGAGAAGCACATAAAAAGATTGAGGCAAGGAAGAATAATCTTTTTCTTCTTCTCCTTTTACATATAAAGGAATGTACAAGAATGACCTAAAACAAGAATACAACTACTGCAATATATAAAGACCAGTACATAAGGAAAAATCTAATGTTTTGCAAATGAGTGAGCTGGCAAAACAAATGTGCCATCACTCTTGGTAGATAAATCTAATAAATCTCAATGAAGTGTCCCTTACATATACCGGAGTGACCACTATACATGTCAGAGAAATGAAAAAATGATACGTGTCATCCTGGGTCATCACATGTTGAGCTTGATATCTCAACAGTATATAAGGTTGGTCTTCACTACCTCTCTTCCAACACATGGGTGGAGAGAGAGAGAGAGAGAGAGAGAGAGAGAGAGAGAGAGAGAGAGAGAGAGAGAGAGAGAGAGAGAGAGAGAGAGATAGAGAGAGAGAGAGAGCAAAGAGGCTCTTCAATCCTCCCTGTTGGGTAGCACATGAAGGCGCATGGAAAAGCTACTCTAGGGCACAAGGAGGGACATGAAATGCACAGGTTGGCTACCTGGTAAACTCAAGAGTGGGTGAGCAGGTGGGGCCTATTGACGTTCCTAAATTTTTCTTTTTTGTTGCTTAAAATCCTTGGATACAATCCCTTTTTTCTACACCTTGCGGGTGGTGAATGAAGAAGATACGAGAAATGCATGCATGAAAAGTAGAAGCTATGTAGAATATGCAAGTGGTACTAATGCTAGACTAGAAAATCTTGCTCCAAGCTGACAATGCTCATACCACGATCACCATGAAAACTCTGATATCGATGCAACATCCTTTCCACCTAGCCAACACTCAAATGAATGTCTGCTTTCCTCCCAACCAAGCCTTCTATATATAGCTATTGAGGACTCAACCACTTTGATTCTAAGCATCTCTTTACAAAAAGATTTTTATTTGAGACCCACTCTTTTAAAAAAGTAACCTCTGTTGAGAACCATCCTTTTCTGAATCTCTCAACACCATTCTTTTATGGATTGACTCTTCATCACCCTTTATCTGGAAATGTGCAAATTAGGAAGAATAGTCCACAATGCATCTACCCATGGAGCTCTTGGGCACCTTTCCACTTGCAAGATTGGAACTCAAGACCTCCTCCTTGCTCCCTTTAAGATGTATACACTAAGCCAGGTGTATTCCTTGTCTTGAAGAGCATAAGAATCTTTACTTAAGTCTAGTCTCAAGATCTTTGGCCAAATAGTTAAGTGACCAATCAATGTTTGAATTCAAATCTCTTTGAATCAACTTGACACTTAGATCATGAACTTACTTTAGAACACAAATATTCATCTAGTCTCACTCAAATACCACACATGCACATGAAACACTCTTCCATTCTTTTTTCTCTTCAGTTTTGAGCATTGTCAATTACTGAATCATCATTCATCGAACCCTCAATCCTACCACCATTTTAATTTCAGCCATATGTATCATCCTCATTATTCGCTCCTTTTTCTTCAACATTGTTTTCATCCTTGATTACACTTAGTGAAACTCCAATGAATTTTTCATCCTGATCACTTCAAGCATAAATCTCTCTAGTTTCAAACTTCATGTACTCATTTCAACAACCATCAATCATCTAATTTGTATAGATCCTTGACTTAATGAAGTCAATGCTATTCAAGATATATTTATAAAAAAAGCACAAACACACATCAAAGCAACGCATTCACAAGCCATCCCAGTGCAAGAGCAAGAACAACCACAAATAGAGAATGGTTAAACAAACACAAATTGAAGATGAGCATCTCAAAAATGGAGTTCCAAGAAGCCTTCCAAGGATTCTTGAAGCTTAATGTAATCATCAAGGACATCAAACCACAACTTGCAACCTCAAGGCAACAAAAGAAAACTTTCCAACAGTAGATATTTACTTTAGAATCAAGACAGAATGAGACTCACATTCTCCTAGAGTCATCATAAAAGGAAATCAGATTGTCAAAAGTTACAATGGGTGAGCTCAAACATCATCTTAATGCAAAGGAGTGCTACTTAGGAATTGTCAAAGATAAGAACCATAGGTTTCATATGGCTTTGAAAGTAGTAGAAGAAGAAAGAGGTGACTTGATGGCTAAAATATTTGAAGAGGTAGCTTTATTTTGTCTCCCTTTGACAATAAATAAGTCATGAATAGAAATTAAAGACAAAAATAATGCACTAATAGTAGAAATGTAAAGACAATAGGAAAATATCAACGTCTTAGAGCATTATATGAGTCATTTGATATGTTTGTTGCATAGCTTGATGCAAAAGCTCAACCGAGTATAGAACTAGACACCTAGGAACATCATGTAGAAAGATATCCAACTATTGAGGTACCTATTTTGGCCTTGAATAATGAAGAAATGGATCGATATCCACAACATAATCTCAGCCCAAAGAAATGGATGGCAATATCCAAGCAGATAAATAGACTCCAACCATCAATAATATATGTGAAGAAAGAATGTATTTGATGCAAGAGATTCAGAAAGAGGTGCAACGGGAGTGCATTCCCCTTCAAGTGCCATGTTTGTAGGTGCAATGGTGGTGGAAATGGGAATGATAGTGTTGGTGGTGGAGGTGATAGTGGTTTGTTCAATGTAGGTGTGCATGACTTGCTCATTACACAAAGGTTCCTTATAATACTAGAAGGAGGATGGTGGTGATGAGGGAAAGGATGAGGAGATTATTAACCAACCTTTTAAAACGTGCTTCAAGATGAATTCCTCTTCTTCATGATATTCGGAATCATCATTCCGAAATCCATGTTGGGTTGCTTCTTGTGATCTTTTCTTTTGTGCTGTTTTCACATCCTTAGTAGTGGAGGCCATGACACTCACAAAATCACTCTTCTTGAGTGTTCCCTTGTTTTTTAATAAGTAGCATGGGTTTTGTACCACCCTTATTCTAAAACTGTTGCTTCAATGTTTCATTTCGTGCCTCCATGGATCCTTCCACTTGTGCTCTAATCACTTCCTCCTCTTCAAACACTACTTTAAGCTATGAATCCATTCTTCTTTTAGTGCCATGTTCAACTTGCACTTTTCTATGTGAGGAAACTACCTTAGAGGCTAATGATGCTCTTCTCATTCCTCTTGAGTTGCAAGATTCTGTACTGATTGATGGCATTGGTATAGCCTTTCTAGTTGTGCCCCTCTTTGGTGAATACTTCCAGATCTTGAATCGTGTATGTTGGAGCAAAGATGAGATACTCTTCCTTGACATGGAAAATAATCCTTTTGATAACTTGTGTGCCGTGAAGAGTCTTTTGTTGATGCCAATTTTTTGAGCTGGAATGGCTCATAACACTTTCCAGTAGCTAACCATGTTCACTATCTTGCCATCATCCCGGGTATATTTCATGTTGTGTAATCGGTCTTGTGCAGAACTATGTATCTCTCAAGTCTCTGTAAATGAAAGTATTACTCCTATAATACAAGAGCAGTTCTCATGACTTCATGTACCTATATATCTATATATAATTCCTTTAGTGCAAGGTGTAGCTAGGGACTCAAGTGTCTGATAGATTGATTGGAAATATAATTCTTATTAAACCAGTTTTGAGGTGATTAGAAACTCCAAAATTTAATCTTTAAGTCCTGAAACATGAATATACATTATTTTCTTGTCAAATAAGATTTTCTATGAATTCTTGGCACCTCCATAAGTTTGTTCTCACAAGTGGTAACCTAAAAAACTATCCACAACCAAAGCATCCCATAGTTATCTCTTTATCACTATTCAATAAGGTATGGAATTCTTTCAACATAAGATAAAGCTTTCAATTGGTCTCTTCAAAAGTGCTTAAGAAAATATGTTCTCCTTTTTGCCATAATGTAGATGCATGCTTTTGAAAACAATGACATGTTGCTGGCTTTACTAAATTGGGTGGTGATGGTGGTGGGACAAACATTTACTGAGATGATCATAAAATCATATCCATAGTCACAACATGAAGTGTTATCCAATGAAATTTCATTAAGAAAAAGACTTTAACATACAAGGCATGCTATTAATCATAGCATTCATCATAAGTGTGATTTATGTTCCAAGTTCAAGCTTTTGGATTGTTATTTTTCTTTATTTTGAATTATTGGTCCATAAAAGATCAAGCAATATTACACATGGATCTAATAAGATTAGGATTTTTACTTAGTGACAATCAAAAGATATAACTTTATTATGCAAAGTTACTAAGTTTCCATATCGCAATGATCACCTTATCATATATCCTTATTATACATTCATCATGAGAGATTTCAAAATCTTTAGTCCATTCAAACTCATTGATTAGAGAGTAGAGATGTTGTGCATATACTATGTACATATGAATGAAGGAATGGTTTTAGATGCACTGACCCACAAAGGCTTGTACCTATCTTGCATTTCTAGGCCTTGCTAATTTGGCAATCACTCTGACTTTCTCTTAGACATGACACCATGAATACATAGTTTTCAAGATTTAAAAATACTTTATAGATTCTAAACTTGTCAAATATGGGTTTGCAATCCCGTATGTTTTGTTGTCACACAATGCACAAAGATTGTTAGTGTATAATTCTAAGCATTCTCTAACCAATTCTTTGAGCATGTGAAACATGATTCTTTGAAATGTAACCGATGCTTTAGTCAAACCAAATGCCAAGACTTTGAATGCAAATATCCCATTCAATTGTAGAAGTTGTTTAATGCTGATCTTTGGGGGAAATGGATACTTGATTATATCATGAGAATGTATCTAAGAAGTTATAGACTTATTTCCCTACCACCAATTCCAATGGATGATATGTTATTGTTAATGGATAACTATCTCTAATGGTTGCTTCATTGACTATATCCAAATTGATACACACATGAAGTTTTCCATTATTTTGGGTACTACTACCACAAGAGAGACCCATTCGATGTATTCAATTTCATAGCTGAACCCTACCTCTAGTAACTTGTATCCCCTTTAATCTTTTTGGAGTATGGATCATTATAAATGTATGGTATTTTCTTGATTGGATTGGTTGTGCCCATCATGGGAATTTTATGAGAGCATATCTCTCGATCTACTCCTTTCAAATCCTTATGGACTAGCGAATACATCTTTGTATTATCTCAAGAGGCTATATCTCTCCTTCCACTGTGAGGTCGTTTGCAATTCGAGTGCACATATCCTCTCCACTCTCATGGGCAATTGCTACTTTCTTAGTAGTTTCTTTGTTGTTATATGAATTTCCCACAACCTCTCTCTTAGCATTTCCACTTGGATAGTCCTTTCATTGATTATGTATTTCTTGAACTCCTTAGAGACTTCAAAGTCTGAGTCTTTCTCATATTTTTTGACTCTTCAAGCTTTTGTTTGCGTTTCTCCACGATAGATTTTCTTATAGTATTGAAATGACTTAGTTATCCCTTTGAAGCCCAAAAGTCCAACTTTGGTGAGATCGTCTCTATTTGATGTATGAACAATATCTGCTACCTATGATAGATCCTTATTTCCTCCCCTTAGAGATTTGATTTCTTGTTGTCTCAAAATGATATCCTTTTCATACTTTACTCTCTCATAGAGTGGGTGCTTGGATAATCCATAATCTATTTTTTCTTCTTCATTCTCATAGACCACTTGCACCATCAAAAGGTTGTAGCCACCTTCATCTTGACATGGAGTAAGCATCTAATCATTGAGTGCCACATCCAAGGTAGCAAGGATCTAAGCCAAGTCATACAATTCAAAATATTCATCTAGGAATCTCATGGACATGTAGCAAGGATCTTCAATAGGTGTATCAATAAGACATGTGGCTTCTTGTCTTTGAGCAACTCCACACATCCACAAGTGAGTGTCCTTATGCTTGCAATCTTCATTTTCTTCTTTAGCCACACTAAATGACTCACTTTTTTGCTAAGCATCCATGTTTTGATGGATAGCCTTCCATTGGAAAGGTATTCACAATAATAGATCATAATTACTTGTCTTTTTGAAGTCACACATGACAAGAGTGTGTTCAAAATCTATGCCATAGATGCTTAGGGTCACACTTTCAACTAGCCCCAAAGGCTTGTCCATATGTTTTTTTGCTAGTTGTAACTTCATTTGAGTTGGACTTAATGCCAGTTTTACCCCATTTGGTCCATAAGGACTTGGTAGCAACAACCATGCATACCCTTAAGTCTATGACAGTTTTAGTGCTGGCACCATTGAAAGTGATTTGAATACAAGTATTCCCCTAATCTCCTTCATTGTAATCTCCCACTTTGCATAGAGGTACTTGCTTGAATGGATTGTCCATTTTTACTTTTGTGGGATCTAGAAAAGGTCTCCTCACTATGTCATCCTAATCGTTAGGTTTCAATTTGATCAAATTTATCACTACGAGATTACACTTCACTTTATCTTACATGAGATCAACTACTGTTCCTTGGGAAATATTTAGGTCATTCTTCTTTGAATGAAGAAGTATTGTATTTTTCATTTTGAAGTGTCGTCATATAGTCCTTTATACCTTGGTAAGGTGTGTAGATTCAGGTTCGCATATTCAAACATTATCTCACTAGGTGGTCCAAACATTTGGACATGTACATCGTTTATGGTGGTGACTACTCTTGCATTGAGCTCATTGAAGGGAGGTTTTGACACCCAACACTTCTTCTATTTCTCTTCTTGACTTGATGTGAAAAATTATGTCTCCAAGGCTTAGAAATATTCGGGATAGAGTCAAAGTACTCTTCTTGATTTGGCATTATAGCCTCATGCTTAGGCTCTTCTTGACTAAGATATAAGGTGAGCAAGCTCCTTCTTTATACTTTTCATTGGGTGATTATCAAGTGTGTTTACAATCAATAATATCATGGGTGCTTTCAAAAGGTTTAAATAAAGTTTTTATGTGTCATGTTAAGACACGCAAACAATCATTTTTCCTTTTTTTGTCCTACTCTAAATACGATGTTGATATTAAAATACTCAAATACCATATTTAGATTAGACATTAGTAATATCAAATAGCATCTAGAGATGAATTTAAAGGTGTAAGCTAGATTATCCCCTCCTAAGCAACAAACTTTATGAGGACAAGATCTAGATTAAAGATTTAGATGATTGAAATAAGCTTGAACTATATGTTCATTTATGAGTGGATGTGTTGTGTCCACACAACAAAAAGTAACTCAACAACTAAATGAAACTAACCTAAGCTAGTAGCAAGTCTATAATCTAAGCCCATAACTCCACCCATATATATATATATATATATATATCAAGGGTGAAAATTTGAGGAGAGCATGTCAAGTGGCCCTTCCACATGGATTCTAATCCAAGGCCTTCTAACCTTAAGAGTCACATGAAATCACATGGTTCTCAAATGAAATCTAAAAGGATTCTCTCAAGCTTGTACATGCAAGTCCAAAGTCTTGAGAGGCTTCCCTAAGCGTTAACTACTATACCGTTAGGAAATATCAATCCTAAGGGTCAAAACCCTTCAATTGGGAATGCACATATCAAAATAAATCAAGGGTTCAAACCATAGTCTTGGAGATACTTTCCCAAGGGTTTCTGAATAAATGCCAATGTCGATATTTTGGTAGTGATGTGTGTAAACACACTTAGGAACATCGGGGTACTTTTTTCCCTTTTTATGATGTTTTTCCCCTGGCTTGTATATACATCTATAACCCTAATGGGTTCCTTATCTTTGTACATTCACTTGCTAATACACTCAATATTCTATGTTATGCTCCAAGCTTCTTCTTCTTCCTTGTGAAGTTCGTGGGCTTCCATTAGACCTAAAACTCTAACAATTGGTATCACAATAGGTTGCCACTTCATCTACAGCATCGATGACACATCTTTAGTCATAGTCTCAAAATCGCAAAAAACTTTGAGCTCATTTTGGCCTCCAAATGCACTATTGTATTGACTTTGCATGCAATTTTGTCCTTTTGTGCCAAACATATATACAAGTTTGAGTTTGCTAGTACAAGCACCTCGAAGTCTTCTAGAAGTCTAGCATAGTGTGATAGGGTACTTATGTTCAACTTTTTGAGATAGTCATTTTTCTGCATTAGGGTATTTTATTTACTGGACATGGATGAAAGGAATGATGTATTCGGTATGTTGGATGTTGAGGATAAGTTGGATGCTACTAGTTAACCATTATGGGCATATATGATGCATCATGTATTGGTCGCAAAAAGACTGTGGAATACTGTGGTGTTGAAAAACAACCTACTACACCTGCAAATACAATTATTGAAGGTGATGTAGATGGCATTGAAGATGACGACCTTCAAATTCTTGTTCATGTTATGGTTCCTATTGCACCTATTGGAGAGATAATTTGTTGGGATGGCAGAGATGCTCAAGCACATGCATTGATAGCTTTGTATGTCAAACATGCCATTATTCTTCACATTCACTCTTGCAAAATAGCAAAGGATGCTTGGGATACACTTACCACTTTATACATGGCAAGGAATGAGGCTCATGTTGCTTAACTCCAAAAATAGTTGGAGAGTGAGCATATGACTGAAGGAGATTCTATGGATAATTTTTTACAAAGATCAAGGATTTGAAGGAGCAATTGATTTCTACTGATGAAGTCTGGCTAGATAGTTCACTTGTGCATACTGTTATGAATGGTTTTATATATTTATATAAGAGTTTTGCTTCTACTCTTGGGTTGATGATGAAAGGGAATCCAAATGCCTTAACATTTGAGGAGTTAGTCTCTATTTTGTTGCAGGGAGATCAATCCAAGCAAAACACGTCCATTATGCACGTAACACATCAAGCTTTCTTAACTAGGGAGAAGGGCAAAGGTGAATTGAGCTCATCCAGTAGTAAGCAAAAATGTGGTAATCTTTCACAATAAAAAAAGGAAGACAAAGACGAGAAGAAATCATAAAAGTAGAAATTCTTTTGCAAATATTGCAAAGGAAATAATCATGTCATAAAGAGTTGTCCAAAACTAGTTGCAAAAGAGGCAAAGGAAAAAGAGGATATAATGGTTGTTTTAGAGGCCTCTACACCTAAAATAGAGTCTACCAATCTGTGTATAGAATGAAGAATGGATGTTTACTACTATTTGTAGTTATGTCACATGAATGGGTGTATGTTTGTAGTAGACTCAGATGTTTGGTACATTGACAGTGGGGCAACCAAACATATTACCTCAGCATAGTTTCTTTAGTTCACTTGAGCCTCCTCCTATAGGGAATGCTGTCACATGTGCTAACAAATCATCTTATCCTATAATTGGAGTTGGTAAGATCATTTTGACTACTACTGATGGTAGTTCTTTCACCTTGTCAAATGCTTTGTTTTTGCCAAGGATCAAGAAAAATCTATTTCAGTTTCATCATTAGCCAAGATTGGCTTGGTTGTGAAATTTTTTGATGATAGATGTAGAGTTCATGATATATCAAATGACAATGTTATTATTTCTTTTGTCATTTTATGTCATGGGCTGTATAAGCTCATAGATTATGCAAGATCTATGAGTGATTGAGCATATGTAGTTCAAGATTCCCAGGCTATGTGAGATGTTATTGTTAGTGTCCATGTGAAATGCCAAATGGCCATAAGACACTTCTTTGTATATGTTATTTACTAAAACATATAGTGGTCTGGTCATCCATAGACTGTAAGCTCGACCATATTTGTTACACCTAAGAAGTTTGTGTTCCTGCTCCCAGTGTACTCTCTTTTTCTATGTATTTTGCAGCCTCTATGCGGAGTATCATGTGGGGAACTTGGAGCTCAGTTTTCTACTCCGAGGATATCATCGTGGAGCTCTCAAGTAGGCAAGCACACTGTGTTGTATCACCATCAAAATAATTCAATGGTATTAGAGATTTTGGATGCAAAAGCTTTGTTCTTTTTGTGCGAGCGAAGCGAGCACTTGCTTTTTCCAAGGCTTATGACTAAGGTGGCTACCAAGGCATAGACTTTGGCATACCTTGTCATCCGAGTAACCAAAGTCGCCATTGGCACTATTGGCTGCAGCTTGTATTTGACATGGCTATTTGGGCCATATATCACGTAATGGAATGGAAAATCTTTCTCGTTCTGGCTACTTACCTATGTTATCTTTCTCTAATTTTTCATTTTTTGAGAATTGTCAATATGGAAAGCAAACTAGGAATGTTCACAAAACACATGTTGACTCTTTAATTCAGCCTTTGGATCTCATTCATACAGATGTGTGTGGTCCTATGCCTGCAAGGTCATTAGGGGGTCCTCTTTATTTTTTCACTTTCATAGATGATGCTTCTAGAAAACTCTGGGTATATCCTATCAAAGCAAAGAATGAGGTATTCGCTAGTTTCAAAAAATGGTTTGCTTCAGTTGAGATTGAAAAAGGAACTAAGCTTAAGCCTTTACATTCAGATAATAGGGGTGAGTATACCTCACATGAATTCAGCCTTTTTTACCAGTCTAGAGGAGCTTGTAGAGAGTTTAGAGATCCTTATATCCTATTATAAAATGGTGTAGCTGAAAGGATGAATAGAATTATTCACACGTGAGTTGGATTAATCACTATGGTGGATGCTATCTTCTTTGTCTTAGGAGAGTCCTTAGACACGTGCTACCCTAAATAGCCATAGCATAATCCTTCTTTCATTCACTTTTCTTTCTACGGAAGGGTAAATATCAACTTATTATAAGCCTTCTCAGCTAGAGGAGACACTTTCCTCTTACCTCCTACAACTATCTTGATCATATGAACTTGCTTAGACTCTCTAGAAGGTTGTGCACAAATCAAGCTAGGAGTAGACATGTGGAAGGGTATGCTAACCTTAGGCCATGAGGACCTCTAACCCTAGGAGCATGTGCCCCTATGGTCATACTTCTTTCCTATCGCACACCTTACTTTGCTGACCTTTACTATCTTTCAAGTCAACATTACGTTTCAAAGGCACTCTTCTTGAATCTTCTTTGTCATCCTCTGGGACCTGACTCATTTCTTTCCACTGCACGCATCTAGTGGACGAGGAGGCAGCTAGGAACTTCAGACAATTGGTTATCTTATCCGATGAAGAATCCTTCGTGTGCTGTCTCTCTTCCCCGCTTGTTTCGCTTCACCGCATGCTCTTGGTGGATGAGGAAGTTGTGTGCAAACTCCCATGAAATGTCTTGGTTATTATCTTTCTTTAATTCCAATCCTCAGGACCTGGTTCTTTGGTGTTGTCACCTGATGCGTGCCCCTATGGGGCTTTGGGCAGAAGGTGTTCTTTTCTTTATGAACTTTTGTTCTTCACAGAGCTGTTTTGTTCTTTGACCTTCTTCTTCTTCATTTCTTGCTCGATTCCCCTTCCACATGTCCCTCCTCCTGAACTCTGTTGTCCTCGACAGGCTTTTTGTGGCGACGTGAGTACGTTTGTATGACTTTCTGCTCTCCCTGATTAAGCAAATTGGCTTGACATAGCATTAATTATTTCCATTGGTTCGACTTTACCCCATCATCTAGTGTCTGTCTATGATTTGCAAAGAAACTTAATTCATAGGCCACCAGTCTTGCATTAAGGTTCGAAGATATTTTTGCAAAAATTGCTAAATCCATTTCAAAAAACCCCGTGAAAAATGCCTCTTCAAATGTCTGCATGTAAGTACTTGGCAAAAACATGAGTCTCGAGTATATGGCCATTAGTGTTAACACTAGTTCTCTACTAGGACACTTGAGTGTCCTAGCACACTTAAGTGTCCTCCTTTTACACCAAATTGATTGATTTTTCTTGATGACACCCTTGAGGATTTGATGGCATACTCACTTGGATTTGATAGCCCACATCATGTACTTTTAGAGAAAAATATAATCTTTAACGTTTTACAACTTCACATGGGTTATTAAATGAAGAAGAAAATGGGAATTTTTAAAAACTCAACTTTTAGCTTAATTGAAAAAATAACACAGTTTAATCATTTCAACAAATTGGATAGGTTTTGGGAAATGGAAAGCTATTCGTGGACTTTGGCAGTGTAAAGCAAGTATCTAGGGATCTTTAGAGAAGGTTGAACACTTCCATAAGTCATAAACATGCACTCAAAACTTCTCTTCTCTAGATCACTTCCATTTATCGCACCTTTTAAAGAATGGCTCACTATAATTTGTGTGTAAGTGAGATTGCAAAGACTTGGCAGGTTATCAATCGATAACCTTCATACTAATTGAATGCATATTTTTATTCAAAGTTAGAAGCCCTCCGCTTTGAACTAGTATCCATTGCATTCGGTGCTCACTTTCATGCTAAATTGGCAAAGCATATATTTCTATGTTCATGAAAAGAACATAGCTCCAAAGGTGGAATAAAAAATTATGATGAAAAATAATAATTATTTAAATGCTATTCTAAGTATTAAACCTTCCAAAATATGCTTTCATGCCATGTTTCATTCTTAATCTCATCAAATAATATGTGATCCTCAATGGTGATTGTGATAAGAATGAAAAAATTTGCATATATATTTCATTTGACAAAAAGAAGATGGCATCCATGATGGAAATAATGAAATGTTTTCAAATGATCCTTATCATTCTATGATATCAAAGATTATAAAAAAGACTTTTGAGTATTATTTTTAGTATGTGTTGATGTGTGCAAGGGATTGTATGTTTATGAATATAACAACTATCAAAAAAATAGTTTTACTAAATATGTTACAACTATATATTCTTTTGATTCTATATGTATGTGGCTCTTGTTTCTTGTTAGGAACTAGTTTATTTTCTTGGATATCAAGCTTAATGTTTGTAATTTGGAATTATTCCAATTGGATGTTAATATTTGTATGTGGATATATTGGTTGGTGTCCACACATATATCTACTTTGTTTGATGTACATAGATATGAGAAACTTGGTTGATTTTCAGAGTTTGGTCATGGGTTGTTATGTGTCCATAAACTATTCATTATTGTATCTGTAGAATTTGGTTGATGCCCACACAACAGAAAATTCTTGGTTGCATCCAAAGACGTGAAAATTTTTGTGGATTTCAATAAATTATTTAGCTTTGTATATGTATGCTTTGGTTTGTTATGTCACACGTTTTCTACTTGGTAACTTGAATGTGTATGTACACCTTGGATGATATCCATAAATTCTTTTGAGTCATATGTAGGCTTTAGTTTTTTGTTTTTGGTGACGCGAGTTATAGGAGTTGATTTTATATGTGTATACCTTGGTTGTTGTCTTCATAATTGTTTGATTGTTGACATATTTCTACACCTCTTTGGATTCCCATAAGTTTGTTTGAACCATGTTTAGAACTAGTTGTTGTTTTTAGTGTACAAAGTCAATATAATTGATTTTATTTGAATTGAAATGATTTTTCTAACTAAGTTTGAGGTTCATACTATCTAATCTATGCTTCAAGGCATGTGTATAATTTTTTCTTTTATATGATGAATTTTTTTCTTTTGATAAAAATACATTTGATTAGGAATTTTCATCTTTTTCACTACCATAGCATTTTGAGAGGCTATTTACATGAACACAAAACATGATTTATTGTGTTTTATAATTTTGGATTAACCTTTGAATTACATTTAATATGTGTGTTAAAGGATTATCTTAAATTCCCTTTGTAGGAGTGTGATTTTTTGGAAAATTGTCAAAAAAGGACACTTAAGTGTCCTATTTTGGTACCAAACTAGTGTTAAGCAGCTAGGTATGGTTGATAGTAAAAAACGAGGGCATCTGATCCCTGGTTAATGCCGATAAGTTAAGAAAAGTATACTGTGCATGCTGAAACACCTTTATTACAATGAGTAACATGCTCAAACTTTTGTTAGTCATTTTGATTGCTAAGTCCACTACAATTGCATATCAAGCAATCCAAAAATCTATGGTTTTAACCATGTACTCTTCGGTCAGTAGATAATTACGAGGTGGACTTGGTAGTAAAGGATAGTTGAGCTACTGATTATTTATGCTTCCCTGGCGATGTCCTTCCCAAAATTGCATCCAGGAGCGTCTTTTGGGTATTGGGCAAAAAGATGGGTTGACTTGGAGTATATAAGGTGTTGATTACCCCCCGTAGAGTAGGATTCTTCTCCAAAAATTTTCTCCTCCATAAAGGATCAGTTGCGTCAAACTCCTCTTGTGTGTAGGTGAATGTTTGCATGCTAAACTAGAGGTTGTTATCTGGCTCTTTATTTGTTGTGGTCTTTATGTACTGTCGGGTTTGCTCTTTGAGTAATCCATATGGTACATTGAAGGGTTTCATTACCTGTTCCATATTTTTGCTTTCAATCTTTGCTTCCCTCATGACTTTGATTACTTGATCTTCAAAATCTTCAGTAAGTTGGGATACCAGTAGTGCCCGCTCATGTCAGTTTAGTTCTGCAATATTTTGAGTATGTCGTTCAATGTTGGTCTCGATTTCCTCCCTTATCGGTGAATGATGTAGGGGGGGAGAAAGAGGACGTACCTCAGTCTCCTCAGTAGCCGTTGTGGAGTGTGGAACTACTGGTGTCCCCTCATTAACTTGCTGTGCTAATTGAGCCTGCACTTGTTTTATTAATTCGTCCTTTTCTTTGATTTCTTCTGTGGCTCTTCTAACTTCTTCTTTGTGCTTCAAGAGTTCTTCTCCTATGGCAGCTAGTTGACTAGAATCTTCATCGCATTGTACTAAGAACCTATTCTCTGCCATTTTCCACTTCTTCTTGAGTGCATTAGTGTCATCCATATATCTTTTCTCCCAATCTGCTCTGATGTCTTGCTCTTGCTTTAGCTGATCTTCATACTTTGCTATCCTTTCTTTCAATGCTCATGTGTATTTCTCTGTCACTTCAGGAGCTTCTATTGGTTGGTCGCACAATAGGGCTGTCATTAGTTCTTTATTCCTGTTCCGTAAATTATCAGCCTCATCCATGTACACTTTGATTTGAGATTCAAGAATTTTGCTTCTAGCATTCATTCGTGTTTTGTCTGCTTCGCTAGCCTCATATTTGCTTTGTAGTTCTGCCAGTTGTTCTTTTAGCTTTTGATTTTCCATTTCTAGTGTCTTACATTGATGCTTGGCCTCTTGGACTTCTGCCTCTTTCTCACCTATTCTCTTTTGTGCTTGAATTAATTGGGTAGATAGATTCTCACCTATTTCTTGAAATTGATTTTTTCCCTCATTGCTTTGTCGTAATGAGCATCAGCCTCAAGCATTAGCTGTTGAGTATTCATGGCAGTTTGTATCATCTGTTGTACTACTGGCTTGAGCTGAGCGACATCCACATTTAACCATGTTTTGGGAATGCTTGGTGCTTTCCCTATTCACACATCTTTTACTTGCTCCACATGGATGGTCTCGGTTGCCTTATTTGGAGCTGCACCTCTTGTTCTCTTTGCACCTCTTCCTTATTGTTAGATTTTGTGGCACTCCCTTGAAATGTGACATCCATAGGAGAGAGTTCTGCCACGACCCTTATTGGTGTGAAGGGTTCGATTCTTCAACTATATTTTCAACCTTTTCTTCCTTGGGGTTCTTGAATAGGACCTCTCTCACTAGCAGAATCTATTTTACTTGGATATTAGATGCTTCATTCAATTTAATAATATGTACCCCTTCTTGAGATGCTTCCTTCCTTATCGTGTCCTTGATGGAGTCAATGGGCATCGGATCTACCTTCATGCCTTCCATGTCCAAGTCCTTGTTTACTTGATTTAATTCCTCCCATTGTCCATCATCCTTGGAATCACTTCTAATATCCACATTCAGCATAGATGTGTCTTGTTCTTCTGGTATGTCCGATGATGAGCTTGAGTTCATCAATCCTAATTTTTTGTATCTGTGAACCTTGGTCAACCTCTTCCTTTGTTCCAAGTCTTGATGGGCTTGTTGGTAGTGGTGCCCTTGCACTGATAGATTTACCTATCCTTCCACATATTGGTGAGTAGCTTCCATTGCTTTTGTCATTTCTTCTTCCGTAATTGGTGGATTTACTTCAAGCCTAGTTCTTGGGATTACGTGTGCTTTCTTTGTAGTTGGAGCTTCAGCTTCGGCCCGCATCATTTCCCGTAGTCTTTTAGTACCTCTCATTCTTGGTTGGGAGCGGTTTCCACTTCCTCTATGATTTTGACTCCTTTCTTCCTTCTAGGAACTGTGGCAATCTTTGCATATTTTTCCATTGCTTCTAATGAAGTCATCTCCTTCATATGTTCCCTAATGCCCAAAGCATGATATATCAATATGGTTAATGCAATACTTCCATTCAAAAACTTCTTATGATTCCACTATTTCTTAGCCTCGAATAGCCGTTCTTGAATGTACGGAGTCATATTGACTTGATTCCCAATTTTCGTGATTGCATGTGGCAACATTTGCACTATAATCTTCTATGGATTAGTATAACTGTGCATATTGGGAAAGCAAAAGTGCTGATGGATAAGTCTCACTTCCTCTTCTATGTCAATGCGATTTATATCTGTGAACGTCGTGGTCTTTGATCCCTGACTTTCCTCTTTCAAAATGGTATTCCCATCCTTCTCCCATCCGAAACCTTCCTTAATTAGGTCATGGGTGAATTGTATGATGACCCACTCCCCTATTGCATCTAATACTCTTGCTTCCGATACCAACGATCATGTAATGCTGGCTGCAAGGTGTTCATGAATTGTGTGCAGCACTAGAAGTTAGGCTTGTATATCAGTAATTCAAAGTACTTGTGAATGCCTGCTTTCTTCATAATGTCCATCGTCGATGGCAATTCATGCACTACTTTGAAGTCTTGGGACATTATGGGGAACTGATGGTCAGTATCCATAATTTTGATTGTCACTAGGAACAAATATTCCCCTGCTGGTTGATCTTCTCTAAACCAGTGACCTTTTGCTTTAGTCACGCTTTGTAGAGGGAAATCCAACACCTCCTCTTGAATGGTCGCTTCAGACTCCTCAGAAGCCATCTGCACTTGTAATGAGAAGAGCATTGGCTTCCTATAGAAAGCATGTCTTTAGTGATGTGTGTTGTAGTGGCATATTGTTCATTGCATCACTCCGTTCCCCTTGCTTACATAAGTAAGATCTCTTACCACATATTTTTTTCATTTTTACTGCTGAAAGAAAACAAGAATTAGTGTACCCGAATCCTTTATTTATGTACATAGTAGGTCCATTCCTATGGAAGTAGAATCTATGACGTATTCCCAAGTTGGAAATGTGCACCACTAAATTTTTAACGTGTGTCATGTGCCGAATGCATGGCCTCGTAATGTGGCCCTACCATGCATACTTTAGGTGCATTTGATACTTCATGTGTGCAAATGGAATCTTTTTGGTTCTGTTGTTGCAATCCCTGCTGCTTCTTCAGTTTCCATATACATTTTATAGTTGAAGTTTGAGGCTTCATCTTCTCTTCGTTTTGTCGTGCTTCATGTGTTTCCTCTTTCTTTTTTGAAGTTTGATTGGTTGATGTCATGTTCCTCCGGCACCTTTGGTAAGTCTTGTTTGGCTTTATGGTCTCGTTTTGTCGATATAATGTCTCTTCCTACTTGTCTATCTCTTTACTTGCCATCTGTCTAACCTTCTTTGGAATCCATATTTTTTGCCTTGTTTTTTGTGCGTCGACGAATGAATTTGGAAGCCATACTCTCAAAAGTCTCTTCGATTTTGATTGTGATGAAGAGGGTCCTTTGTTCTTCCCTGTCTCCATAAGATGAGTGTCGTGCCTTGATGTAGACTGTTCTGTTTTCCTTATTCGATCCTTGCGAACACATTGGAGATTATCACTTCCTGGTTGCAATAATCTGATGGTTGGCTTCCACATTGATGCTCTTCCTTTGTTGCAGATGACTTTAGGAGCGTTGTCCTCATCGTTTCTCTTTGTTTCACCGTTCATGTAAGATGAATCCACTTTCTCCACTAGTGCCTTGGTATTTGTAGTCGTTTCTTTTGTCAGACCTTCTTCTAGTTGGTTTTTGATGGAGTCTTTTGCTATTTCCTCTTCTAGGATTTGTTGCTCACGCTTGATGATGTCCTGTCTATGAGAGGTCTCTCTTCTAACAGACTAAAGATTTCCTTGTAACCTATTTTGGCTGAGATGTACCCTTGAGGTAGGTGAATGCTTACTTCATTCTCAATGATCCAGTCTTGTCCTAGGATCAAGTTCTCTATCAGATCCTCTTCTTTACACACCAAAACTTGTTGTTCCATAGTGGAATTTCCTAGGTGGAGGGATATTGTAGCTTCTCCAATGCATTCAATGATTTGACCCCCAACACCCATCATGCGTGCTTTAGTAGGTGTTACGGTCATTTGAAGCTGCATGATGACTGTACTTCGAATGCAACTGAGTGCTGCTCTTGAGTCTATCAAGACATCTATTAGCTGGTACTCTGTCGTTCCAATTCCTAGGTTTAAGTATGGTTGGGATATGTTGATATTGTTCGTGTTGGACTCGTGAACTTGATAGTTGGCCATGGGAATAGGCTCTTCTCCTTGTAGATACCGTTCATCCCTTTGCCTTATCCATTCTTTCTGTTTCTTGATATGCTCTAGGGCTTATTGCCTTGCCTCCTCTCTAATCCTCTCTTCCTCTCTCTTTTTATTTTGTGCACCTACAAGTCATGCTAACATTTGGTCTGTCAATGGCTCCATGTAACGTTTTACTCGACAACCGCTTATGTAATTAGGAAGGACATCTCCATCCAGAGTGGCTAGGTTAACTGATCCACTCATTGAAATCCTATTGATGATTAGAGGTCCATAGCCGTGCTTTTGTAGCTTCTTGGCATGTAGTTTCAAAGTATATACCAAAACTAAATCTCCTTCTTTTAGTCCTTTGTCTTTGATATGTGCATCGTAATATGCTTTTTGTCTTCGCTTGGCTACATAAATTCCTGCCACAACTTGTATTCTCATTTCATGTAGCTTCTCAATTTGGTCGAGTTGCTTGGACAATTCATGCCCCATCCATTCATACTATTGGGCTACTCTCAAAGTGGATATTAGAAAATCGATTGGCAAAATTGCATTTTGTCCGTACACTAGATTAAACGGGGTAGTTCCAATGGCTGTCTTATAAGCGACACAGAAGGCCCAAATTGCATGATGCAATTGTTTGTCCCAATCCGACCTTCCACTATTGACTATCTTTGTCAATACTGTGAATAACACCTTATTGGAACTTTCCGCTTGTCCATTGGCTTGAGGATGATAAGGGGCTGATTTTTTATGGATCACTAAGAACTCATTCATTAAGGACTCTATTACTTCATTAATGAAATGTGTTCCTCGGTCACTCACTATCTCTATTGGTAGTCCAAAGCGAGTAAAAAGATGCTAAAAAAGAAACTTAGCAGTGGTATGAGCATCATTTTTTCTAGTAGCCTTTGCCTCTACCCATTTAGTTCGGTAATCCATTGTTACAATTATGTATTCAGCATGTGATCCTTTGGCTGGTGGATTAATGGGTCATATGAAATCAACACCCCATTTAGAAAGTGGAGCGTAATTATACCACTACAGAATGAGAAGGCTTAGGAATGGTATACAAAGTAAAGAAATTTAGACACTACTTATTGGCAAACAAATTCAAATTCTTCATTGATCATTAGGCTCTATTGTATCTAGTCAATAAGCCTTGTAATATCGAACAACTAGTATGATGGTTTCTATTGTTAATGGAATTTGGATTTGAAGTAGTAGTCAAAAAAGAAATACACACATCCGTGCTAATCACCTATCAAGAATGACAGATGGAGAACCTCCTACACGAGTGCCAAATGATTTGTCGGATACTTATCTTTTCAACCTAGAAGTATGTCCACAATGGGCTGAAGAATTGATTCCCATACTCACGCATGGACCTCAACATAGGATCACTTTAAACGAGAGCCAGGAGTTATGGAAAACTAAAAATCTCCATATCATAGTTGGAAGCTTATATCACCAAGAGTCAAGTGGACTACTTTTGAGGTGTGTGGAAGAAGACGAGCAAGAAATGTGGCTTCAAAGAGCACAGATGAATCAATGGAAAACTCATCGAATTGTTAATGGGACTTGGCAAGAGCTTAAGAGATTAGAAGTGTATTAGCCAGATATGCAGAAAGCTGCACATGTTTATGTTTCAGATGTCCCATTTCTCAAGAAAGAGCACCTGAAGAGAACTCTACTCTATGTTATTCTATAGTAGCATCTAGATGGAGTATTCCTCTAGTGAAATTTGCAAAAACACAAGAGTAC
Organism: Ceratopteris richardii; assembly: GCA_020310875.1. Lineage (NCBI taxonomy): Eukaryota > Viridiplantae > Streptophyta > Polypodiopsida > Polypodiales > Pteridaceae > Ceratopteris > Ceratopteris richardii. The sequence continues at coordinate 9,744,025 of CM035437.1, read as the reverse complement.
CCAGAAGGAGCTAGTTGGGCAAGGAAGCGAGCCCTTGAGGAGTAAAGAAAAGATTTTTTACTCGTAGGAAAACAAATTTTAAAGAGGAAGGGACAGCCAATTAAGATTGTGCATCCATCAAGACAACTATATTCCAATCTTGGAAATGGATCATACTGGAGCCGCACGAGGACATTTTTTGCTAGATAAAACCACAAAAATGATTCTCTTTGCTAGATTGTGGTGGCCAACATTGTATCAAGACGCAACCACATATGTCCAAAGATGTGATACTTGTCAACAAACAAAATATCCTATTAGAAGAGATGAAATGCCATTACGACCTATGATAAGTGCTAGAGCATTTACCAAATGGGGAATAGATTTTGTAGGACCTATTATCCCACCAGCAAAAGGTTCCCATGAAGAATACATAATTGTAGCAATAGACTATTTGACAGCATATCAACTAGTGGAGCCATCAATCTAGGAATACTAGATGGAGAGGTACTACCAAACTGTATAAGTGGTTGTCAAGTGAAGAAGTATTTAGAGCCATTAAAAGAGGAGATGCTGTCAAGACTTCTAACAACAAGGAGTATATGAGAGGAAGATGAAAAAATACGCAAGGAAGCATGACAGGAAGCCCTAGAACAAATAAGGAAACAAAAGGAATGGATGAGAGAGAGGGATGAAAGATATCGGCTAGGAGAATAACCCATCCCAATGGCTAATTTTAAAGCCTCAGAAACCCTAGGACATCAAGTGCGACAACCTTATTTGAACTTAGGGATGGGAACTGAGGAGTACCACTTGGTGGATGCCCTCATTGACATAGGAGCAGCTATCAGCAGCAGATATTCTTTGAATCATCAGCTCAAATCCAAATTACATCCAACCAAAGCACATCTGATTGGAATAGGAGGTAATGTTACTGAATGCATAGGTGATATTACCTTATCATTGCACCTAGGAAATAACACGATGCAACAAAAGATATAAGTATGCAGCAATCAAGATCTATTAGAAGAACTTGTGTTAGGACAAGATGAATATGAGGTAACCATTCAATTGTCCTTAGGCTACATCTCAGCCATGATAGGACCAATCAAATCAACTTGTTTAGCTCTGAGAGATCAATTAAGCATGCATGAAAGTCATTGTGCATCTACCTCTACTATGGAAACCTCACCTCCAAGTACTTCACCTATGTTTACATGAATTATTAATTTGACACCTCCTCATCATCCATTGAACCTTTCAACTAACATCATTTCCATTGAGAGTCCTAGTGACAAATTGAGCCCAAGAGGGACTAGTCAGAGTAATCAACCCAAGACTTCCCACATTAGAATATATCCCATTCAAGGGACTAGATAGGCATGGATTCGGAAAGATCAAGTAGCAGCATATTATCAACAACAAAGCCATCACCTACAAAGGAACCAACAACAGGTCAAGTCTACAATCCAAGCTGGATCACTAGGTCTACAAAAGATTGTTCAATTATGGATCCCAAAGAAAGTGATTGCTACTCAACCCTCAAGAATGCAAATATGGATTCCCAAATCAACTATGCCAACGGAGAAAACTAAACTGAAGACACTAGTACAAAGGAGGATCCATCCAAAATGAAGTCAAAGGAGCAAGAAAGATGCAATAACCCAAAATTGCAGAAACAAGAGTACTCAAAGAAATCAACTCAAAGATATGTATGGCGAGCAAAGAAGAATCATGATACGACAACTACACAAAGCACAAGCGGAGACAAAGTTGCCATCAAGAACAACAAAATAAAGTTGATTTGGATATCCAAGTCTCGATCGCCATCTACAAACCCTCCAGCAACTTCTTCTTGCACACATCTTGAGTTCCATACACCTCAAACGTGCATGATAGGGCCACGTTACAAGGCCATGCATTCAGCACTTAATTCTTCTTCCACTGATTAGTGATGCACATTTCCCTCCCAGGGAATAGGAGAGCACTTGTACAATAACCTCAAGAAAAATAATTAAAAATAAAATAAATCTTTGGCTATTCACTAAAATTTTTGTTTTCTTTCAGCAAAAATAAGAAAAAATATATGAAAAAATCCAAGGTATTGCCTTCCTTACACACGGGGAAGGACGACAAGAGTCACTTGGAGAACTGTTCGATTTATGGCGACTAAATGGAAGATAAGTGATGCAATCACATTGATGCTGATTGTGGTGTGTTTCAAGTGCAAATGGCTTCTGAAGATTCCGAAGCAACCATTCAAGGTGAGGTGTTAGAATTTTTGTTGCAAAGTGTGACCAAGGTCAAAGGTCATTGGTTCTGTGAGGATCAACTTGCAGGTGATTATCGTTTCTTAGTAATCATCAAGATTATGGACACAGACCATCACTTTCCAGTTATGTCTCAAGATTTCAAGGTTCTCCATGAGCTTACAAGAACTATGAACACAATGACAAAAGCTAGAATCCAGAAATATTTTGAGTTACCCATTTACAAGCTTGACTTCCAAAGATGCACTCAGGTAATTAATACTTTACAACCAGCCCTGCATAACCCCTCAGTGCTAGAGGCAAAAGTACTGGATGCAAGAGGGGATTGGGTCATTATACAATTGGTGCATGGATTAATTAAAGAAGCTTTTGGCTGGGAAAGAAGATGGAACAACTGATTTGAAGGATGAACCCCACGGAGCCAAAACTCAACTTTTTTTGGATATTAATCACTCGGACATAGAAGATGAGGTCTGCATAGTTCACCAACATTTTTGTTTTCCCAATATGAATCGCTACACAGCCCGACAGAAGATCATCGTACAACTCTTATCCCATGCTATCAGGTAGATTGGAAACCAAGTGAACCTGATGCCTTATATCTAGGGGTGTCTCTTTGAAGCTAAAAAGCAGTGGCAACAGAAGAAATTCTTAAATGGCAGTATGGCATTACCAATCCTCATTTACCATGCACTAGGAATCCGAGAGCACCTGACCAAGATGCCCACCTCCTCTGAAATGGCCAAATACGCAAAGATGGCCACTATACCACAGAAGAAGAAAGAACTAAAGTTGGTGGAGGAAGTAGATACCAGTTCTCAGCCACACATGAGAGGAACAAAAAGATTGCGAGAAATGACTAAGGAAGAAGAATCACTTCCTACTCCCAAAAGAGTGCATGTCCGGCCAAAGACCAAACTGGAAGATTTGAAGCCTATCACAGAAGCAGAGTTGCTAGAAGCATTACAAGCAACTCACCAATATATGGAAGGTCAAGTCAATCTGCCAATACAAGGGCATCATTACAATCGGTCCCATAAAGACATTCCTCAAGGAAAGAAATCATTGAAGCTTGACACGTATAAAGAGTTGGGATTAACAACCTCAAGTTCATCCTCAGAAGCTCAATAAGATCAAGAGACATCTATGATGAATGTGGATATTAAAAGTGATTCAAAAGATGATGGTAATTGGAAGGAATTGACTCAAGTCACGGATGACTTTGGAGTGGATGGTACAAAGATAAACCAAACTCTAGGACACAACGAGGCAAGAACCACCTACAGAAGGAATTCATGTATTCAAGGTGAATGAAGAGATGAACATTCAAATCATAGAGACTCACTTAGATGGAGAGACCCCAGTAAAGAGACCAAAGGAAGAGAAAGAACAAGAAAAAGTGGAGGAACCCGAGCCATTCACGCCAATCAGGGTTGTGGTAGAACCCTCTCCATTAGATGTCACTTTTCAAGGCAGTGCTACAAAATTGACCATAAATGAAGAAGAGGAAAGAGAGACAGAAGTGCACCTTCAGATAAGACAGCCACACAATGAAATTATACATGTGGAACAAGGCAAAGATGTTTGAACAAGGGAAGAACCAAGTATCCCCAAAACATGGTTAAATATGGATGTAGCTCAATTAAAGCCTATAGTGAAGCAAATGATACAAACGACTATGGACACACAACAACAAATGCTTAAAGCAGATGCAAACTATGACAAAGCTATGAGAGAGAGAAGCCAATTCCAGGTCATGTGTGAAAACTTGTCTGCACAATCAATTCAAGTCCAAAAGGCTCTCGGCAAAGGAAGTAGAAGCTCAAAACGCCAAGGAAAAATGCACCATGCTAACAATGGAAAACAAGAATCTCCAAGATAAACTCAAAGAGCTACAAAGTAAATATGAAGCAAGTGAAGCGGAAAAAGCAAGAATAAATGCCACAAGTAAGCTGCTTGAAACTCAAATCAAAGTATATATGGAGGAAGCTCACAACTTAAGAAATAGAAATAAAGAACTTATGAATACCATCCTGTGCAACCAACCCATAGAATCACAAGCAGTGACCAAATGCGACACAAAGGCATTGGAAGATCAAATTGCGAAGTATGAAGATCAGCTGAAACAAGAGCAAGCTATCAGAGAAGAATGGGAAAGAAAGTATATGCATGACGCTAACAAACTCAAAAAGCAATGAATCGGCTGAAGACAATTTTCTTGTGGTATATAATGAAGATGTTGATCAAATAGTTGCGATAGGAAATGAACATTTGAGTGCCAAAGAAGCACTAATAAAGGCTACCAATGGAATCAAAGAAAAGGATGAATTCCTTGCACAATTAGAAGCTCAAATAAAACAATAGACAACAACGGGGACACCAGTGGTTCTAGGCTCCAAAGAGACTATTGTGGAGACTGAGGTACGTCCTCTTTCTCCCCCCATGCATCATTCACCAATAAGGGAGGTAGAAGAGCAAAACATTGAACAAAGTGCTTGAACTATTGCAAAACTAAGCCCACAGGAGTGAGCACTACTGGTGTCCCAGCTTACAGAACAATTTGAAGATCAAGTGATTAAAGTCATGAAAGAAGCACAAATCAAGAATAAAAGCCTCGAGCAAATTTTGAAGCTATTCAATATACCTTACGGCTTGCTAAAAGAAGAAATGGAGCAATATATCAAGAAAATGACTAATAAAGAACCAGAATAGGATCTACATTTCACATTACAGACATTTAGATATACACACGCTGAGTTTGACAAAGTAGATCTGATTTGGAGGCGCAAATTGTTGGAAATGAATCCAACTTTAGGGGTACATTGGGAAGCAGCACCATATGTACTTCAAATGAATCCTATTGGTTGCCCGATATCACGAAGACGTACTTGGATGAAATTTTGGGAAGCACAGTGCCAAGGTACATTAAAAAATAAATGGCTAACTTATCCATTACTACCTAATCCTCCACAAAACTATCTGCCCACAGAAGAGTACATGGTAAAGACTATAGAATTTTGGCTATCTAGATACGCCACATTATTAGATTTAACTATCAAAATGACAAATAAGATATTGAGCATGCTCCTCACAATTTTTAAAGTATTCAAACATGTGTAGTATACATTTTTAAATTTTATTGGAATTAATCAAGGAGCAGATGCTTTAGTTTTTGATTTATCTATAACTCCAAGCAGACTTATGATTATGGCACTATATTCATGCCTCATGTTCCTTCCGAGTCCATACATGTAGAACTTTGAAGAAGCGTTTTTTATAGGGTTTTTTGAGATGGACACAAATTTTTTTATGAAGATCACTTCCAACTTAAATGCCAGAGTGGTAGCCTATGAACTGAGCTTCTTTTCAAATCATAGATAGGCCCGAGATGATGGAGTCAAATCATCTCAATGGCATGAATTAATGGTATGTGAAGCTAATTTGCTAAATCACAGAGAGCAAAAAGTGATTCATACGTACTCCCGCCGCATTCAAAAGCCTGTCGGGACCGATAGAGTTTAGGAGGGGGCTGGTGTTGAAGGAGAGACAAGAAGAAAGAAAAGACGAAGAAGATCAAGATAGAAGTTTCATTAAAAAGAATATATCTGAAGACATATCTCTGTAGGAAGCCCCGCAAGGGCACACAACATCCATCTTTGCACAAAGCCCTACAAGGGCATACAACAGCGGGAAGCACACAACAGGCAAGGACGGATCAAGGCTAGAAACTACCCATGAAGAAGTGCAAGAAGATATTTGGCAGATCCCAAGCCCCGGAAGAAGCTTCAATCTCTTGATCTTCACGAGGTCCACATCGAAGGTTGTATATCCAGACCTTCGTACCTCCCGAGTTATGATCAGTTTCTTGACTATTGGTAAAACTATATCATTACAACTTCCACAGGAGCTGGCAGTGGTCAACTATAAAGAAGCTATCAGTTAATAAGGAACCAGATCGACTACAGGCATAGAACTAGAGACAAGAAGCGAAGCCGGTCAAGAGATGACATAGACAAAGAGGGGGAGAGTGTTGCAGAGCAAAGAAGAGCAGAGATGCAAAGAAAAAGAAGGACCCCAAAATTTTTTCAATTTGAACACTTTATTTTTTTGTGTCATAGTCACTTTGTAATATATTTTCCGATGTAAATGCACTAGAGGAGTCCTCTAGATGTATATCCATAGATATCCGTATAAATACCCTTGTTAACTAGTAGGAAATCAGTCTTTTATTCACTAAAGTGCCGATCTCTTGTATGAAATGACCATTTTTAGGGCACATCTATATAAGTCATTTTGTGACTCTTTGTAAGCACTTTTTGCCATTGTGAGAATGAAGAGAATAGAATTTCGAATTTGTGTGTTCTCCTCTCTGTATCTTCTTCCTTGTGATCTTGCATGCATGTGTGATGCTTGAAAAGAGTGCTTTGAAGTGTTGTCTATCCATGATAATGCTTGTTTGCTATTGGTAATGTGTTTACAAAGTGTAGGAAGTGTTGAAGCATAGGTAGGTCATTCCCGCCGCTCAGTATTTTGCTCAAAACTTGAAGATGAAGTGTTAGAATCAATTGAAAATGACACGATTGGATGTGTCTTTAGAGAGCTTCGAAATGAACCCAGTATTCACTATATTCCGAGTCCAAAGCTGAGAGAAAAGCTCGATTTACTGTTGGCTACTACTTTAAGTATCGTGACACTATAGCCGACCATGAAAGCTTTGAATGTGATAGTTTACACTTGTTTGCACCTTTGTTAGTTCACATTTGCATTGATTGTCATTTGAATGCATGTCCTCATACACTCGGCTAGGTTATGATACTTCTTGGATTGATAATTAAAGCATGAATCCCCACTATATGCACTTCTAGGGGATTGAGGTATAGTTTCATTCTCCTCAAGTCCCTAAGTCAATACTTATATGTGCCCACACAGGAGAACATTGTAGACCTTTTCACGAAGGCTCTGCCTAGATGGCAATTTGAAGCTTTCCGCAAAGCTTTGCGCTTACTTCCTTTTGTGAAGTGATTTCCACATAGCTTAGCATTTCCTTATACATGAGTGCCAGCTCCTTGTTCACTGCATCACTCCCAGGGGGGATTTGTTGATATATTTAGGTAGTGATGTGTGTGAACACACTAGGACCGTTGGAGCACTTTTTTTCCTCGTTAGGAGCTTTTTTCCCCTCGACTTTTATATACGCCTATTGCCCTAATGGGTTACGTATCTTTTGTACATTATCTAGTAATACATTCAATATTGTGTGTTGTGCTCCAAGATTCTTCTCCTTCCTTGTGTTGTTCACGTGCTTCCGCAGACATCTATCTCCAACAGCTTAAAGCTATTTTGAGCTTGTAATAGTGTTATTGAGCAATAGAGTCTACTTTCTATTTTCCATTCTATCTTGCTTGTCTTTTACATGTGTGTGTATATGTGTGTATGCATCTTCTTGCTTTTCACCTTCACTCCCACTACTTCTTGCATTCATGATTTTTATATCACTCCTATCTCTTCTACGGATTGACATTAAGGAGGTGGAGCTTCTTAACATGGTGCTTACCATTGTGCTAGAGCAGCATGCATGAATCAGTAATGTGCATTCAAACAAATTCTTGAACTTTAGTTAGAGAAATGATATGAAAATTGTCATGGAATACACATGAAGGAACTCTACAACTTGGAATTTTTTACACGATCGATTGAAGTGATTAGTGGAATCCAAAGTTTTTGGATATATCTAATTGCTTGAATTGGTTATATGTTGCAAAACCATTTTTCAAACTATTCTTTTTGTTTTCTAAGGTAGAAGAGAGATAAATTATATAAATATTGTCATGGAATTCACATGAATGATCCCCAGAGCTTGAATTATTTTACACGAATGAATCAAGTGACTAGAGGAATCAGAGATTCTTGGATTGATCTAATAGCTTGAATCGGACATGTGCATTGAATCTAGTTGTGAACTTGTTTTGTAAGGTATGAGAGAAATTATTTCTGGATTCTCATGGAATTCACATGAATACAACTCAGATCTTGAATTGTTTGACACAACCAATTCAAGCGATTAGGGGAATCCAAGATTATTAAATTCATCTAATCGCTTGAATCAATCATCTGCACAAAAACCACTTTCTAAACTATTTTTTGTTTTCTAATGTATGAGAGAGAGGGGTTATTTAAATATTTTAATGGAATTCACATGAATGAAGGTCAGAGCTTGAATTCATTGACACATCGGATTCAAGCGATTAGAGCAATCCGAGACTCTTGGATTCATATTATCGCTTGAATCGATCATGTGTAGTGAAACCGGTTCTACGCTTGTTTTGTAAGGTATGAGAGAGAGATTATTTCAAGATTCTCATGGAATTCACATGAGTGCAACTCAGACCTTGAATTGTTTGACATAGCTAATTCAAGTGATTAGGGGAATCATAGATTGTTGGGTTGATCTAATCACTTGAATCGATCGTTTGCACTGAAACCACTTTTTGAACTATTTCTTGTTTTCTAATGTATAAGAGAAAGAGGTTATTTCAATATTCTAATGGAATTCACATGAATGCAAGTTAGAGCTTGAATTATTTTACACAATAGATTCAAGCAATTAGAGAAATCCCAAATTTTTGGATGGTATTAATTGCTTGAATTCTTGATTTTGTTGCTATCTACTCTCATATGGATATGCTTGATCCTCCTTTCAATCCTTTTTTAAACAAATCATGGCTAGGACAAAGAACACATCAATAAATCTGTACACTACTGAAGATCAAATCATGGGGACCTGTTCTAGAGAGCCAAGGGCTTACTGCATAGAATCAAAGTACCATGTCAAATCACTACGGGAAATCAAAAGAGCTCAGAATTCTATGGGACTCATCATCCCAAGACTTCCATTCATGTGATTTGTAAAAGAGATCTCCACCAATATTTGCTCAATGATGAAGACAACTTCATTCGTAAGGTCAAATGGCAAACCGAGGCTCTTTTATGCTTGTAATCTACAGTAGAAGTTTTTGCAATTGACTTCAAGAAAGATGCTTAAATGTGTTTCACATTTTCATAGGGTGACACTTATGGCCAAGGACTATGTCGTGTCTAGACTTAGATATAAATTTGACAAAGCCATTTTTCTCTTGACATCAATGATCATAGATTCTTTGATATTCATAATATCCTCCAACAAGAAACCCTAAGACATCTACTATAAAAATTGAAGAGGTCTCTTCTGATGAACATTTGACAAGGAATGTAGCAGATTTTGGTGAGGAGAAGAGAAATAAACATTTTTTGTCAGAAGAAGCTATTGTCCTTGAGGACATTTAGAGGTTGAGAAAAGCAAACTCAGAGCTTTTAAAGAAAACATATGGCCATTTTATTGTGAATGTATCAATGCCATGGGAGGAAGACTACATGCTTGAAGACAACAAAATGTTGAAAGAATTCAATGTTGAAATCTTTGACAACATATTCAACATAGCTCTTAGGTATTGTCTACATGCCATAATATGTTCATCATTTTTTCAGTAATTGAAAGCCTCCTGGATGCATCTGGTCTTGGTTTATATTGTAGGGTCCTACTCCAGCAATGTGAAGAGATAGTCTCAAGGAAGGTTTTTAGCTTGGACCCACTTGTGGTTCAGTGTATGCTACTCAAGCATGGAGAAATTGGACATTTTCTCAAGAATTTGAGTGAGGAGATGGAATATATAATATACCCATATATTGAAAAGTAAGTTTTCTTTAATATCGTCCATTTAAATTCATGCTTTAACTAAGGGTGAAGTTTTATTTACAATTATGTCTTATATTTATAAGGGTCATTGGAGTCTTATAGTAATTGATTTTAATGAATACCAAGCCTTATTTATGACCACTCCAATCACATCATGGCAATTACAAACTAAGTTCTAGTACACTTCCAATGCTCTTACATATCACCATTGCCATGCATTCTGATATTGTTTTAGTTTGTGGTGCTCCCAAGTTTTTGAAAATGCACATTGATAAAAAATATAAAGGCATTTGCAAATTCAATGAAAAGAAAATGTTTGGTTATATAAAAATCCATTTTCCACTACAAAAAGAAAGTACACCATGTGGATGGAGAGTAATTGCCAATGCAATAAGGTTCTTAGAACATATATTTTATAGTACCGATTTGTACTTATCTGATTATCCAGATGCATGAGTCCTTTTGGTGAGAGAAAAAGAAATTCATGCCATATTAAAAGATGTTATTTGTCCATATGATTTAGACTCTCCTCCACCACCTCTACCACCAAGAGGTAAGAAGACTGAAGATAAGAAGAAATGACCTCTTGTTCACTTTCCATTGAGGCATGTCCCAAAAAACAAGCACAAAGTTGAAGGCTCCAAAAAGGGGAAGCATAAAAAGCAAAAGCAAGATGTATAACTTTCCACATCTATGATTACCTCTAGCATTTTATGTATTGAGAACTGATGCCATTCTATTTTTATTTCAAAGATAGTCTTTGTAATTCATGTTTCTACATAGAAATCAATGTTTCAATTGTAGTACTCTTTTCTGAAATATAGGAAGGATTTGTGGTGTGCCTGCTATTTATGAGATCAACTTACATGCTAAGTGGTTAGTTGATTATTTCTTCCCTTTTATGCTATGTCATGATTTGTTGGTCTCTAAACCAAAAACTTTGGCTTATGTAGAAAAATGGAGGACACAACCAATTCAAGAGATTAGGGCAATCAAAGAACCTTCGATGGCCCTATGACCAATTCAAGCAAAGAGATCTAGATGTCCAAGAACTTCAAATGGTCCTAATCGCTTGAATCAGTCGTGCTCTTTGATAAATGGCCCTAATCTTGAAGATTGGTGGACATGAACAATTCAAGTGATGAGGGTAGTTAGAGAATCTCCAATGGCCCTTATCACTTGAATTGGTCATATCCGCCAATCTCCTTCATTTTGTAATATTCCTACTCTTAATCCTCTATTTAACTAATCGATTACATGGAGAATTTCTTGATCCTTTCACAAAAATGGTCTTTCTGGACAATAGAAAGCTTCCATAGCAATGATATAAACCAAGAAAATGCCAATATGAATATGAAGTGTTTACATAAAAAAAAAAAAGAGAAAAGTACTTAGCACTCAAAGTCATTGTTTCCATTCAAAATTTTTGGTGGAAGAAAAATGGCAAGGTTGGTTTCATTCTTAAGGGTTACAATATTCCTATCCTTAATGCTTTATTTTTCTCATCACTAACATTGAGATTTTCTTTATCCTTATCTTTACCAATTATTCTCTATGAGAAAGTTTTTGAACAATAGAAACCTTCCACAACAATGATATACATCCTCGAAAAATAGAAACCTTTCACAACAATGATATAAACCAAAACAATGCCAATTTGAATATGAAAAGTTTACATTAAAAAAAAGAGACAAAAGTATTTAGCACTCAATGTCTTTGTTTCCAGTCAAAATTTTTGGTGGAAGAAAAAGGGAGAGATTAGTTACATTCTTAAGGGTTGGAACTTGATCACCTTGGGTGGTAGGCAAGTAATGCAAGATATTGTTTTCTCATATCTAATGTCTACCCTTGCACCATCAATTGAGAATCTAAACTGTGATGAAACTTCATCATGGTACTCTAGAAGCTCGCTAACATTATTGAGTTTCCAATTTGCAATGATAATTATTTTCCTAGGTTGAAAATCTGGATGCATCAGTAATTCTAACCAAATTCTAGACAACTCTCCTTTGTATCCAAAGGTATCTAGAGTCCAAGATTTTTTTCCACCTTCTATAGTCATATCCTAAAACAAGATATTGTTGAGATATTTGGCATGAAATTGAAAGAGAATTTTGACTAACTTTACATAAAATGATGTCTCCTAGCTTTTGAGCTTCTTTGCTATGCCATTCCCTACCTAAAACATTATCAATCTCTGAAATTGAAACTCTTCCATTCAACCACATAATTTTTTTTCTGTAATAGAATGTTTTTAAAACATGCTACAAAACATGAAGAGGCAAACACCATTGAATCTTTATTTTCTGAGAAATTGGACTTGCTGAAATTGCCCCTTGAATGTCATCTCTCATCTTGCATGGAAATTTTGAAATTGTCGATTGATCAAGAGACTCTGAATATAAGGAAGAGATGCAAGGAACAAATAAATGTACAAGATTTCCATAAGCACTCCTCCTGAACATACCTCATAATCTCTGAAATAGATAAATAATTGAATGCTATTGAAAAATGAAACAGATTTGTTTGCATACATAAGTTCTACACAATCCTTATGAAGAACTTTGAATGTTCCTGTTAAATATTCAACATGTTGCTACTCTTGAACATTGGAAGGAAAAATATCTTCAATACAAAAACGGATATCTTGTAATAAAAAAACAACTGAAAATGATAAAATAGCATTTTTGAACTTCACTTATAGTATGATGGGAATTGTAGATGATTGTTTAGCACTAGATCTTTAGTAGTGTATGCATGTTGAACTCTTGCAAACTAGCCACGTCTCTTTAATTTGAAACTCAGAATATGACCTTTCCAGTGGGTCTTTATGTTGTCTCTTTTAACTCCCTTCACTCTATGGGCACCTTTGTAGCATAGTCACCTAGTCATTTAGCTACACTGGAAGAAGCTTCCATAATGAATCCTCTCTTCTGTTGTAAACCTCACATGAGATTACACGATTGGAAGGATAAGGAGAAGTAGAAGCCATTCAAACACTCAGAGACATAGTAAAGAATGATCAAAGTAGGAAACCAAGATTCACAAACTTCTGGAGTATTTATAAACAAAAAGTTTTTTATACATGGAAGAGAGTCGCAAACTTTTGTGATTGAAATATCATATAATTTCATGAACCCAAAAATTTTTCGTATCTTCAAAAATAATTTCTCTCTTGGAAAGTTAAAGATTTTCATCCTATAGTGTGCAAAAAAATGTTTTCTTGTATGAAAGCAAAAACTTGTTCACTGAACATAAGAAATTCCATTGCTTTAGCGACCCTTTTAGAGCAAAAAGGAAGTATTTTTTTGTAGGATTAAAAGGAAGTATTTTTTCTTGTTTTTCACCCTAATGTGTCTAACCTTGAAAGCCCATTTCCAATCCTCATTGACCTTGGTGTATTGTTTCATCTTGTTCCAATTCTTCCATAAGGAGGAGACTAAGCCGGAAGCCTTGGGAGTCATTGAAAAAGGAGAAAACAACAAAGTGAGTAGATCATGATCCTTCCACCTAAGAAGTCCCACAAGCATAAGAGAAGATTTGTTTCTAAGAATTATTTTTTCCTATGAAGTTTAAGATTTGATCCTTTGATCATCGACTTGGCAACCAACGTATTTACCAAACCCCCCCCCCCCACACATCCAGGATGCCCAACCCACTCGAATATTTCTGTTTAGCACAAATATCCCATTTGATTTTGGGCATATCTCTTCTATTGGGATCACCTATCCAAAGGAAATTTTGGCAAATTCTTTTCAATTTTTCTAAATCTTTGTCTTTTGATCTCCAACATCCTAAGAAATAGATAATTGATGAAAGAAGAAAGGTTTTGATCACCATTTCCTATCATGTGAGGTTGAGCTGCATGCCCTTCCAGTAACTAAGCTTATTATCAAGCTTGGTGAGAACCCAACTTACTACTTACTCATGGAAAGGTCATAACCCATCAAAATTCCAACAAATGGAAGATATGTCCATTGGGGAGCTCTTGACATCCTTGATCAACCAAAACCTATAGAAGGGGCCCCAAAATATCCTTGAAAGCCTTTTTGAGTGATTTATTCTAGAACCTTTTTTAGTGTTTAAACATTTCCAAAAGGTGCTGATAGTATTCATATCATCATGCACATAAAGATTTGTGTCGTCAGCCAAGAGTCTCATTATCATGAGATTTTGGATATGGGGAAGCAATAGACCATGGATCTATCCACGATGCGCATGATGGTTAACCAAGTAGATGGGGACATTAGTAGTAACAACAAAGAGCAAAGGAGCCAGGAGTAGCCTTGTGTGATAGATCACTTGAATTTGATTGTTTGAGAAAAATGTCCATTGATATTGATTCTTGCAAAAGCATTTCCCACAAGCATTGCAATCATTTTGATGCATTTAGACCCACATCCCTGATTTTTTAAGGATTGGAGAATAAAGTCCCACTCGATGCAATCATAGGCTTTGTCAAAATTGATCTTGATAAAGGGAACATTTTGAGAAGACTCTTTAGTGAATTCAAGGCCCTCCCACACATGAATAAAAACCTCTAGAATGGATCTACCCTTAATGAACCCTTTTTTATCCTCCTCAATCCATGAGCAAAGATGCAAGGCGATACGATTAGTAGGGACGTTTACGAAGATTGTATAGGCAGTTTGCAGCATCGCAATGCACCTCTAGTTTTTAATTTTGTTTTTTTCTTGTCTTTTTTTGTGAATCCATTTGATCACACCTTCATAGTGAAAGTTGGGAAGTGCACCAAAGTGCAGGACTTCTCACTAGACCAAACATAAAGGGCTCACCAAAACACTCTTGACTATCTTAGAGAACTCATTGGTGAGCCTGTTTAGACCCGAACTTTTACGATTGGGTAGACAATCAATAGCTTTATCAATCTCTGTGTCATTGATAGGGGCATCAAGAAGATGCTGTTAGTATATGATCAATGTCTACCCCTCATGATTGTATGCACATTTTGTAAGGCCCCCATTATGATGAGAAGCTAAGCGTGCATTACCCAATTGATGGGAATCCCAACTTGCATGTTGGATGGTCATATTGGACCATGTAAGGTATTGTAAGGAAAGGGAGTTACCAGGGCCCCCAATTGTGGGGTCTTGGGCAGCGAGGAACAGCCCGGGCTGTGGGGTCCAAGGGGGCCAGCGGGCCCCCCGGCGCTGGCCCTGTTGTAGAGGCATTGTATAAATTTCTTCATAGGAACCCCTTCTTATCCATCTTTCCACAAAAATGCATAAAAACCTCTTCTTAGACTTTAGTGCACTTCTTTTTATAAAAGCCTTCCTTTTGGGTATTTATAGTATGGGAGCATATTTTGTATACGTGCGCACAAACTTCCCTCCCTCACTAGTTTGTTACCTTTTTGAAATCCCACTACCATATAAAGATTTTCTTGATTTAGCACATGTGGTCTTTTGACCACATGTTTTTATTCACATATGCCTCTCTTCTCTATATAAAGAAGAGCCTCATTTGTAAAAGGTGAGGTCCCTTGGCCATGGCCTTGGCCTCCATTTTGGTAATGGAAGAAGGTGTCATTTGTTACTCTCTTGCCTCCTTGTGTGCAATGGCGTTGGTCTTGGTGTATGGATTTGCATGTGTGTGTGCATGGTTGGGAGGATGTTCCCCTTGGCTCCTTGTGACGTTGGCCATTGTTGCCATTGCTCCATGAGCGTGGGTGAACCTCTCCTCTCATTCTTTGCCCCAACTTGGAGAAACTTCTCACTTCCATGTGAGGCGGTTAGGGTCTGTTGTTCCCCCCTTCTCAACAATTTGGCGCCGTTGCCGGGGACGTCGGCCTTTAGCCGTTGGTTTTTCCAAGTTTGTGTGTCCATGCTTCATGAGATGCACCTTGACACTTGGAGGAGGATGAATACGTATGGCCTTCGGTTGGCCTAGGGTACCTCTCTTCTTTTAATTTTTTAGTAGTTTTTAGTTCAATTTTTTGTTGAAAGCACAAAAACACCCCCTAACCCCCTCTTCTTTCCCTCCCTTCTCTCATCCTCCCTCTCACATACACACACATCTCCACACACACATTTGGGCATCAACCCCATCTCTGTCCTTTCTTGAAAGTTGATGCTTGCTTTGGAAAAGGGGGTGGGTGGTTACCCTCTGTTATCCCTCCCTCTTGTCCATAAAAAGAAAACAACAAAAAAGAAAATCATAAACAAATGTTTTCTTTTACTGTTGCAAAATTGAAAAAATTTATAACGCTCAGATCAATGTGCCTTTCTTTGGTGAGAGGGTACGTGGGCTTCGATGTTGATAAAGACACGCTGGGGAAAGTCCCTCCCTTCACTCACTTCGGCCATCAATGCCATTTTCAAGCCGTGCACGGTAGGTGGGGTGAGTAATGATCCTTACATTCCTCTTTCTTCATAGCAGGGTGGGTTGACAGGACGCTGGCTTCCTTGCCATTCTCCCTTAGTTAGGGGCGAGCTCATTCAGGAGCTCCCCCTTTGAGCACTATGGATGGGGAGGACGTAGGCTTGCTTTGATGTCTATACCCTTGCGCGGGCAGATCTGTGCTATGGCTTTGGAGGATCTAACTACGATGCCCTCAAAGCCTTTCATTCTACAACGTAGTGTGTCGAGCTCCCCCTCCTCACTCCCTATTGGGGTAGAGCTCCAATAAGGGAGAAACTTCCCTTCTCCATTGCTGCCTCGATTCAGCTCCACCTTCCCACTCTGTCGTACGAGTTTGCTGCTCATATTATTCCAACTTGGAAGTCTCGTAGTCTTGACATACTGTTGAACGCAATTCTCTGATGGCGTTGGCACTGCTGAAGAAGCTACGTGATGATTCAAAGCTTTGGAGATACCTTCATGCTCAAAGTCTTGCTGCTCCGTAGAGTGTACTCATACCATTCTGCTCCCAGCATGTACTGTAGGATTTCTACCTCTTTGTGTTTGCTAACCCACCTGTGCTGACTGTCTTGCTCCTGTCTTCCACATTGTGCCTCCATTGATGTTGCACTTCAAGATGATGGAGTACCATCTGAGGCAGACCCAAGCTGCACGCAGCCTAAAAGTGGAAGATGATTCGGGTGGGGCAAAACTGTGATGATTCAAGGGCACTCTCTTAGTCGACTGGCTACAACCGATTTGCATCCAAAGCTTTTATGTGGACCATCTGTGGTATATCGGGATTGATATCTTTTAAGATTGACATCACAATGTCCTTGACATATGTTGGGTAGGAACAATAGGGCTCCCTATTATTCTTGCTATCGGTGTCCGGGGTTGTCTTGCTTACCGGCCCTGTACTATGTGGCATTATCACTTGCAAAATCTTTTGTTTGGAATGGCTGCTTCTTGGTGATTCCCGACCAAATATCCTCATGAGGACTCTCTTTATGGACGTCTCACCTCTCTCTGCATCAGTGTAGATGCTGTTATTATTACATTATTGTTCATTTCAATCCGAGAATTGAGGCCTCATGCTTCCCCAAGAAAAAAGCTGCCTGGACAACCTCTAGGATCTTTGGTGATACCTCTATGACCACTCCTGATGCTTCAGCCCTTGCATGCATCTTTTTCTAATGGTGATTCTCTGTAGAAAGATCCTAGGGACATCTTGACTGCAACCCAACTTCCTTGCTAATGCAGATGCGAGGCGGACTCTTTCACTACATAAAACTTGTTTGCAGGATAGCTCCGAAGGCATGAGGGGACTGCACAACAACCCTTGATACCTTCACTCTGAAGAGGCAGCGTCCTCAATTTCCTCAATCTTGTATCCAAAGTTCCAAATCTATGTCTGTTGAATGATGAGTTTGGTAGGATACCACACAGTCTTATGTGTTTGCGTGCTCTTCGTACTCATGTATATGTGTTATAGGGCCAATGATTTTATTACTATGAATTGAAGGAAGTTTTCTCCCAAGGATCGAAGAGTTGTAGGCTTGAAACTCGATGCACGCTGACCCTTGTGATAGATGCCTAAAATTCACATCTCTGCAGATGCTACTGTGGGGGTTGAGAACACTCGGTGCTCCTCTTTGCAAAGAAAGCAGGAAGAAAATTCTATATCAATTGTGTTGGTACCATGCAAAAGGGAGTCTCTCTACTGATCATGTCACCTAAAGAATCATGCAGGACTTTTTGGGTACAACAGAAAGATTGAGCATGTCCCATAAAAATATTTGTGTATTTAATAAAGTTCATGATGTTAGTATACAGAAAGCATCTCTTTGTAATCTGTTAAGCTTAAAGATGTTTTCTTGTTTAGAGTGCAGCCAGGTGTTTTGCTCTCTCAGAATGATAATATTGTGACATGCCAATAGCTCCAATGCTCTTCAAGGAGGGGCTTTGCATTCTTTGTTTTTTATGCTTTCAGGATGCCTGCACAGCCTATGTATCTCGGACTCTCCATATACATAGAGCAATGTATCAAGATATAGTTTCAAACCATTGCTATAGGAGGTAAACTAGTGCGGTTTAAGTAAATATCTACTGTTCCAGATAGTCATATGTTTCATGAATAATACGAGTCGTGTAAGTCTGCCTTCCTCAAGATAGTTCCCAGTGTCTGTGCCTAGGATTCAAGACTATAAATGACTTCTTTTTTATTGTGGGTGACTGAGTTTGTGTCACACCCTCCATAACTCTAGGGATTCTGTGGCAACATGCCATTATTGCCCTGGGAGTTTCTCAAAGTTTGCATTTATGTAAGGATTTAGAAGTCTCAAAAGATAATCTTTTTATGATCAATACAGGT
The DNA here is from genome assembly GCA_020310875.1 of Ceratopteris richardii. Classification (NCBI taxonomy): domain Eukaryota; kingdom Viridiplantae; phylum Streptophyta; class Polypodiopsida; order Polypodiales; family Pteridaceae; genus Ceratopteris; species Ceratopteris richardii. The sequence continues at coordinate 9,725,310 of CM035437.1, read as the reverse complement.
GTGAAGTTCTAAAATGCTCTTTACAAGTGAAATGATGTTTCGAAAATTATGATATAGCTTGTTCCTCAATGGATCTGATCCATCTTTGCATTTCCTATCTCATAACTTTTATGTAATTCAATCAGAAACTAGGGTGATTACTTGTCTCTGAGTGTGACAGGCTTGAAGGAAGGACATGGTGACTTTAGGATCACTTATTGGTCTTAACAATTTGAATATTGCAAGTTACATCCATGTTTTTGGAGATTGATACTATGATTGAGCTGGCTTCAAAATGGTCTCTACTGGTTCTCTGTGTTTTGATATTTGATAGGGAAGAAGACAGTTGCATTATATGTTTGAAATGAGTGATTGCTCTAGATAGGAATTGTGAATAAGTTTCCCTGGAAATCCTTGTGCGTATTCTAGAATCAGGTCAGATCCTTGTGCATTTGTGACGTCTGAATTCACTATCTCCTTTTTTAGAGGCATTTAGCAGTAAGTCTCCATGCTTGACAACAACCAAACTGCATATACCACATGACTAGGGGGTGGGACCTCCTTTGTGTCCACATATCCACAGATTGAGTTGCATCTTATAAACTGAAGCTAGTTCTATGCATTCAGATTTTTAGGAAGTGGATTGTTACTTGACTTGCATGAAGGCCGAAGGTGGTTCCTAGGAACATGATATATTGTTGCTATACTGCTAGATTTGACATGAATGATTTACTAATAAGGATCATCACTGATTAGTACACTCCCTGCTCTCACTTAAAGGGAATATCAAAGAACTTTGATGATCTGATTACTAGTAATCTGTTGTGTTGCATGATCTTTTGGGAATTTTTACTTCCAAAGTAAGAACGAGTATCTTATGTGCCTTAATATCTAAATAATCATTTCTGTGATGTCTATGTTAGCGTCATGTGGCTGCCATTTCTTGCAAGCAATTATACTGCTATTCATCTCACATTTGCTAATAACTCTTTTTGTGTGCACATGACTTTTCCCTTCTGATGTGCTCATTAGCTCCAAGAATAATGGCCATTTTTGAGAAAGACTCAAGCGTTACAAAACAACTTATCAGAGTTGCACTTATGTGATAACACATTGAGGGAGGAGCACCATATGTATTTGCAGATCAGTTTTTTTGGGGAATCGCTGTGTGGAGGCAGACCTACTCCATAAGTAAAAAGATCCGAGTAATTGTTTTTTGCTAGGGAAGTAACTCCTTGGTTTTACAATACTCTATTCTCATAACGCATGACATGATTACTCACATAACTCCAATAGAGATGCTATATTGTGCTTTCAGATGTGCCTACTGCTAGGATGTCTTATGATGAATGTGTTTGGAGTCGCCTATGTGTTTTTTTTTAAGATGCATTGATATCAACTTGGGTGATTGTCCCATTTGGGCATGATGATTAAGAATTTGGATCACCACTCTGAGTATGTCCAACTCTGTTTCAATGAAGCCACGTTTATCAGTTAATCATGAAACCAAATGTGTTACATTACAATGTGTCTCACACTCACTTGGGATAACAGATTTAGGAAATGTCAATATGATTGAGGCCTCAGTAGGCTATTGGAAACATGGGTTCTTGTTAGGTTCCTTGCTCTTTAGCTGTATTTCTTGAATTGCAGGAACGACAAGATTTTCAGGATTTCTCTCTAGAAGAAAAGTCTTGCAGAAGACTGGTTTAGGGAAACTAAAGTCTTGTAGAATTCTTGCCTGAAGTGGAAACTAAAATGAATGGTTGTCTTATTACGAGATGCAGTCTACTTGCTCTTTTGTATGTCATTTTCAGGTTTGGGAGCTTCTGGAAAAGGCATTTCTAGCCTTACAAAAGACGACACAGTGGAAGGAATGCTGGGCTCACTGCCCCCAAGGGGATTGTGTCGCTCAGCTTTGAAGATTGAAGATTTGCAGATTGAAGTAAAGACTGAAGATTGCTACCTCAAGCCTTGCAGACTGAAGAATTGCAGAATTTTCAAGATCTGAAGAGTTTCCAGACTTGACTCCAACTTGGAACAATTCAGTTGTGTATGATCCTTTCCTCTTAGCTTTGTCGAGGACGACAAAGTCTAGGGGGGGGAGAGTGTTGTAGAGTCATTGTATAAATTTCTTCATAGGAACCCCTTCTTATCCATCTTTCCACAAAAATGCATAAAAACCTCTTTTTAGACTTTAGTGCACTTCTTTTTATAAAAGCCTTCCTTTTGGGTATTTATAGTATGGGAGCATATTTTGTATACGTGCGCACAAACTTCCCTCCCTCACTAGTTTGTTACCTTTTTGAAATCCCACTACCATATAAAGATTTTCTTGATTTAGCACATGTGGTCTTTTGACCACATGTTTTTATTCACATATGCCTCTCTTCTCTATATAAAGAAGAGCCTCATTTGTAAAAGGTGAGGTCCCTTGGCCATGGCCTTGGCCTCCATTTTGGTAATGGAAGAAGGTGTCATTTGTTACTCTCTTGCCTCCTTGTGTGCAATGGCGTTGGTCTTGGTGTATGGATTTGCATGTGTGTGTGCATGGTTGGGAGGATGTTCCCCTTGGCTCCTTGTGACGTTAGCCATTGTTGCCATTGCTCCATGAGCGTGGGTGAACCTCTCCTCTCATTCTTTGCCCCAACTTGGAGAAACTTCTCACTTCCATGTGAGGCGGTTAGGGTCTGTTGTGCTACTGCCCCGGTGGGGATCCGGGGTAGTAGCACCGGCACATTGGTAAAGGGAATATTCAATGGAATATTCCCTCTTAGAGTGAGAAATCATTTATATTTGTTAGGTCGGTTCAATCGGCCTAAGCCGTGTATGGAAATTATGCGGGTGGTGGCTGCCCACACTCTATCGCCCATGTATAGCCGTCCTTGGAAGGCCACCCATGATCCTATATATACATAATTTCTGCACTACCTGAGACATCGAATTGAGTCACCATACCTCTACCTTGTATCTCCCCATCTAGAGTTTTCTAGATCACCATTTAAGCTCTACCTTGAGAGCGCATGGGTGGACAACGCCATCGTCCTTGTACTTGCTGTTAGTAGAAAATTATTGAGATTCTCCTATATATGTTATCTTCTCTACTATTGCTCCTGTGTTATATTGCATAACTATTGTCTTACATGGTATCAGAGCCATAAAGTTCGAATAGTTTGTGAAGTATCACTATTTTAGCCTACTAGTAGACTAGAAAACAATAGATTATTTGTGTGATTACATGATGGCTTCATTGTCGAACACTAGTGTTGGTGCTTCAACGAATGTTAATGCTGCACCTATTCAAATTCGCCCACCTGCATTCATTGAAGGGAAGTTGGATGGAACCAACTATACACTCTAGAAGTTCAAAATTTCTGCAATTTTGGACTCCTATGAATTACTTGACACTGTCATGGGACCGATGGGATTGGATCAAGAGCCTATACCAGTTGAAGATCCAACGAATTCAAGATTGATGATTCAGCCAGATCTAGATCTTCTACAAGCTTGGAAGAGGCCCAATGCTGATGCATTATGTGTAGTTGCCACTAGCATAAGTGATTCTGTGCTTACTTTAGTTCAACATACTACTAAAGCACATGAGGCTTGGGGCATATTGGATCGTCAATACGAGACCAAGAACCACACTAGGATACATAATTTAGAAAATCAGTTGGCAAATGAAAAGCATTCCGATTCTGAAAAGGCTGAAGATTTTATCAAACGGATAAAACATCTTCAAGATCAATTGACTGCAGTTGGTGTTGTTATAGCACCAGAAGAGCTGGCTCCAAGATGTGTATGTGTTCTTCCAGCAAAGTATGATGGATTAGTAATAGCCCATAACACTTACGTAAGACCAACTCCCCTCACATTTGAAGAGTTTTGTGCTATGCTTTTAGAAGAAGAGATGCAGTTGAAGAATCGGCAAACTACAAGTGATGCTGCATTCTCAGCAAATGCAAAAGGTAAAGGCTCTTCTGATGGATCAAAGAAGAAGCCAAAGGAGAAAAAGTTCATAGGAAGTTGCTTCTATTGTGAAAAGAAAGTCCATGCCATCAAGGATTGCAGAAAGAAGCAAGCTGATGAGCGGAATGGGACTGTAAAATCATCACAGAAGAACAAAGAGTCTGCAAACAACACAGAGCTAGAACTATGGCTAGCTACTGAAGAGGTATGCTCATCTGCTCAAGCTCGTCTTGATGAACCATGGATTTTAGATAGTGGAGCTTCTCACCATATGACCAATAAAAAGGATTGGTATAGTTCCCTAGTGCCTCTATGGGAATCCATCAATGTAGTGGTGGGAAATGACTCCAAGTGTCCAGCGGAAGGAACTGGAACCATCTCTTTTATCACTTCTCCAAGTGTTGAGAAAAAGTTATCCGATGTTTTTTATGTACCTACACTTAAAAGAAATTTGTTGTCAGTTTCTACTATAAGAGATCGTGGACTCGAAGTTCACTTCAATAAGCGTGGTGCAGAAATCATGGATTCATCAGGTAATGTAGTAGGTAAAGGCATTCGACGTGATAACTTGTACGATTTAAGTGCCTCAACTGCTACAGAAGATAACGATGTAAGTAGGTTATGGCACCAATGATTTGGGCATCTCGGATTTGCAGTTTTGAAGGAGATGCAAAGAACAGGGATGGTTGCTCATTTGCCTGCATTTTTCAGAGTTGCAAGAACCTTGTGAAACTTGTATGATGGGCAAGCAGCAACGAAAGGCATTTCCAAGAGAGACCAGCAATCGATCTCAAACTCCTCTAGAGTTGGTACATGCTGATCTCTGTGGTAAAATGTCTACACCTGCTATTAGTTGCACAGGGTTTTTCATAGATTGAAGGATTTGATGTTCAAGAAACTTTTGCACCAACAACACGCATGACAACTATTCAGACGGTACTTGCAATAGCTGCACAAAAGGCTTGGCCTATTTTCCAGATGGATGTCAAATCTGCATTTTTGAATGGTCACCTCAAGGAGGAGGTATATGTATCTCAACCACTAGGTTTTGAGGTGCCGGATTCAAAAAATAAAGTTTGCAGGTTGAAGAAAGCTTTGTATGGACTTAAGCAAGCTCCACGGGCTTGGTACCAACGAATAGAATTTTTTTTCAAAAATATGGGTTTTGAAAGAAGTACATCTGATGCTAACTTGTATGTAACGAAAAGGGATAGCAAGTGAGTTGTTGTCATTGTATATGTAGATGATTTGATCATTAGAGGAAATCATCAGGAACTCATCAAGCAAACTCGGATCAACTTGGGAACTGAGTTTGAAATGACAGACTTAGGTCTACTCCATTTTTGTCTAGGAATTGAAGTATGGCAAAGGAAGGATGGCATTTTCATCTCACAACAAGAATATGCCAAAGAAATTCTCAAGGCATTTGGAATGATGGACAACAAATCAACTAGCACACCTATGGAGGTAAATTATAAGCTATCTATGGATGATAACATGCCTAATGTAGATGCTAAGAAGTATAGGAAGCTCATTGGAAGTCGTATTTTTCTATGCAACACCAGACCAGACATTTGATATGCTATTGGAGTGTTAAGCGGGTTTTCCAACAAACCTAAGGAAAGTCACTGGAATGCTGGAATGCAAATTCTAAGGTACATTGTAGGAACCTTGGATTTTGGTATTTTTTATACCACAGGTGATACACTCCAAAGATATTGTGATTCAAATTGGGCTGGAGATTGTGATTCTAGAAAATCAGTTTCTGGATATTGTTTCTCACTTGGTTCATGAATATTTTCTTGGGTAAGTAGGAAGCAACCAACTCTCGCACTCTCCTCCACTGAAGTAGAGTACAAAGCAACTTGTTTTGCTTCTTGTGAGGTAGTCTGGTTAAGGAGAATTCTTGCATATCTAGGCTTTCCATCAAATATGGCAACTGTACTCAAGTGTGATAATCCAAGTTGTATGGCTATTGCAAAGAACCCAGTATTTCATGCTCACACCAAGCACATAGAAGTACTGTACCATTACATTCGTGAGCTAATTGAAGATGAAATTGTGGAGCTAGAATATTGCCCAGCAGAGGCAAATTGTGCTGACATATTCACTAAAGCAATTGGAAGAGAGCATCTCAACAGGCATCTTCAACAAGTGGCCATAGGACTGAAACCTACTTGATTTTTCATCGGTAAACATTGAGGGGGGATGTTAGTATATGATCAATGTCTACCCCTCATGATTATGTGCACATTTTGTAAGGCCCCCATTATGAGGAGAAGCCAAGCGTGCATTACCCAATTGATGGGAATCCCAACTTGCATGTTGGATGAAGGTCATATTGGACCATGTAAGGTATTGTAAGGAAAGGGAGTTACCAGGGTCCCCAATTGTGGGGTTCAGGGCAGCGGGGAGCAACCCCAGTTGGGGGGTCCAAGGGGATCCATGGAATATTCCCTTTTGGAGTCAAACATCATTTATATTTGTTAGATTCGTTCAACTGGCCTAAGTCGTGTATGGAAATTATGCGGGCGGTGGCTGCCCACGCTCTACCGCCCATGTATAACCGTCCATGGAAGGCCACCCATGATCCTATATATACATGAATTCTACACTATCGGAGACATTGAATTGAGCCAGCATACCTCTCCCTTGTATCTCCCTATCTAGAGTTGTCTAGATCACCATTTAAGCTCCACCTTGAGAGCGCACGGGTGGACAACACCATCGTCTTTGCACTTGCTGTTAGTAGAAAATTGTTGAGATTCTCCTATATCTGTTATCTTCTCTAGTACTGCTCCTGTGTTATATTGCATAACTATTGTCTTACAAATGCACCATGTTTTATAGATTTTCTTGGTTTGAAGTCTAGAGATGGAAGCCATGTAATCACAACTTTGAGAAGAGAGTGAAGTAGACACCCCTAGGAGTTGAGTGAAATGGTTGGCAACTATTTCAATATTTTCTTGATCAATCATGCATTCAACCCTATGATTATCAATCATATATGGGACTTCTTCCTTGTGGTGATTCTTCATTAGGAGTCTGCACACTTCTTAAGTGATTTTATTTGCTTTTCCCACCTATAAAGTTTAAAAAATATATATATAGATTATTTCTTTGAATTTCCTCTTCGTATCTAAGCTTGCTTCTAATTTTCTTGAGCCCAAGATAGAGGTGTGAATTTCTTTTATTGACTTGTGCCTCGAGATGTCAGAGCCAACAATAAATATTTTCCCTTCTCCCACATTGAATTCTTTGAATTTGCTTTTGAGTCTTGTTGAAAAAGATATTGTGACTACTTGATAGCCAACTTCCAACACTTGCTAAAAAGGCATGGGTGTTGAATGCCTTGATCCATGTTGCAATGATCATTTATTGAATTGAAGGGAGGGAGAGGGTTAAATGATCAACATGAAACCAATGAGCTTTCCTATGTCCTAATTTTGGCATGAAACGAGACAACTTTCCCTATGTTCTCACCATTCCCCACAGTGTAGTTGAACAAAAGTATACTCTTTAGTGAAAGCGTTACAAGATTACCGAGAGTATATTTCATGTGTTAACACACCAATTTTATAAGACTCCGAGAAAGCTTACCCTAGATATACAGCCAACAAGAAACTTCAGCTAGAGATTGAAGGGTTTTTACATAGAAGCATATAGGTGACATTGGCTACAAATGAGATAGATAACAAGACGTCAGCTATACACACATAGAGAGAGATAGAGATATGAAATTGCATTGACCTTGTTGTATACCAATGTCCGTGTGTGTGTGGATGCGGAACTATACACGCAATGAAAGAGAGAGATAGGGAGAGAGAGAGAAATCGAATAATATTGACCTTGTTGTACACCAATGTTTGTGTGTATGGAAGTGGAGTTCACGATGAGCCAAAGAAAGAGAGAGGAATACATACATACACTCATACATACATAGAGTTAGTCACACATACATACATGCATAGATACGTGCATGTTGATATATTTAGGTAGTGATGTGTGTGAACACACTAGGACCCCCGAGGCACTTTTTTCCCTCTTTAGGAGTTTTTTTCCCCCGGCTTGTATATACACCTATTGCCCTAATGGGCTACTTATGTTTGTACATTCTCTAGTAATACATTCAGTATTCTGTGTTGTGCTCCAAGCTTCTTCTTCTTCCTTGTGTTGTTTGCGTGCTTCTGCAGACGTCTATCTCCAACAATTGGTATCAGAGTAGGTCGTCGCTTCATCTAGGGGCGCCGTCAACACTCCTCCAGTTGTAGTCTCAAAATCGCATGGATTTTGGTGAGCATACTTAGCCTGTTTTCAAAATCGCGATCTGAGCTCGTTTCGGCCTCCAAACATACTATAGTAGCGCTTATGCAAGCTATTTTGTCTTTTTGTGCCAAAGATATATACCAGCTTTGGTTCGTCAGTGTAAGAGTCTCCAAGTCTACTATAGGTCTAGGAGAATTTGTTTGGGCAGTTCTGTTCAACTTTTTGAGATACAATCAATTTTTTGCATCAAGGTATTTTGGTCACCGGCCATGGCTGACAGTAGTGATGTATTCTGTATGTTGGCTATTGAGGATAAGTTGGATGGTACCAACTACCCATTATGGGCTTATATGATGCGACATATATTGGTTGCAAAAGGACTATGGAACATTGTGCACGGTATTGAAAAACATCTTCACACCTGCAACTATTACAAATGCAGGTACTGAAGCTGATGCAAAAGGAGTCGAAGATGATGATATTCTGCATATTCTTGTTCGTACTGCACTTTCTAATGCACCTATTATAGAACAGATTCATTGGGATAGAAAATATGCCCAGACACATGCATTGATAGCTTTGTCTGTCAAACATGCCATTATTCCTCACATATGCTCTTGCAGAACAGCTAAGGATGCTTGGGATACTCTTATCACATTGTACCAAGCTAGGAATGAGGCTCCTGTTGCTTACCTCCGAAAACAGTTGGAGAGTGAGCACATGAATGAAGGTGATTCCATGGATAGTTTTCTAACAAAGATCAAAGACTTGAAGGAACAGTTGATTTCTGCTGATGAGGTTATACCACATAGCTCACTTGTGCAGACCGTTCTGAATGGTCTTCATGATTCATATCAAAGTTTTGCTTCTACTCTTTGGTTGATGATGAAAGGCAATCCAAATGCCTTGTTATTTGAGGAGTTAGTCTCTATTGTATTGCACGAGGATCATTCAAGGCAGAATAGGTCCATTATGCATGTTGCAGATCAAGCTTTACTGGCTAGTCAGAAGGGCAAAGGAAAATGGAGCTCTTCAACTAGTGAGCAAAAAATTTGCTAATTTTGCACAATCGAAAAGGGAAGACAAAGGTGAAAAGAAATCCGAAAAGTAGAAATTGTTTTGCAAGTACTGCAAAGGAAAGGCCTCTACACCAAAAACAGAGTGTGCTAATCTTGTGCAAGAAGAAGAATGGGCGTTTACTACTGTCTGCAATTTTGACCCATCTTCTCATGAGCAGTGCGTGTCTGTAGTAGACTCAGATGTTTGGTACTTTGACAGTGGGGTGACCAAACATATTACCTCGCAGCACAGTTTCTTCTCTTCACTTGAGCTTGCCCCTATGGGGAATACTGTTACATGTGCCAACAACTCCTCTTATCCTATTATGGGAGTTGATAAGATCATTTTGACTACTGTTGATGGTAGTTCTTTCACTTTGTGAGATGATTTATTTGTGCCAGGGATCAAGAAGAGCCTCTTATCAGTTTCTGCATTAGCCAAGATTGGCTTGGTTGTGAAATTTGTTGATAATAGGTGTACAGTTCATGATCTGTCAAATGGCGATGTGATTATTGCTTCTGGCATTTTATGTCATGGGTTGTATAAGCTCATAGACTATGAAAGATTTGTGAATGATTTGGCATGTGCAGTACATGATTCTCAGGCTATGTCAGATGCAAAGCCTTGGCATGCACGCTTTGGTCATCTGAATTTTGCTAGTCTGCTGCACCTGTAGAAATCTGAAATGGTGTCCTCTTTGCCCAAACTTGAGGCACTGGAAAACATGTTTGTGAAGGCTGTATTTTGGGCAAAATGCAACATTCCTCATTTCCAAAAGATGATTCAATTCGGGCTACTCAGAAATTGCACCTTGTACATAGTGATGTCTGTGGTCCTATGCAGACAACTTCTTTTGGAAATTATCTTTACTTCATGACTTTCATTGATGATTTTTCCAGGCATGCATGGGTATATTCATTGAAGGCAAAGTCTGAAGTGTTCATGTGATTCAAACAATCTTTGGTTTTGGCTGAAAATCTGTCAGCATGTAAAATAGGCACCCTTTGTTCAGATCGAGGGGGGGGGATATATGTCTTCTGATTTTAATGCATTTTTGGCTGAATGTGGGATAAAACACCAGTGTACAATGCCATATACACCTCAACATAATGGAGTTGCTGAACGAAAGAATAGGTCACTCATGGAGATGGCGAGGTGTATGGTCAAGAGTCAGGCTTTACCACATAGTTTTAGGCTTGAAGCTCTAATGTGTGCAACATATGTACTTAACAAGTGTCACACTAAAGCACTGCAGTCTATCACTCCATATGAGGATTGGCATGATCGCAATCCATCTATTGCTCATCTACGTGTTTTTGGTTGTTTGGAATATGCATTAGTGCCTGAACAACATCGCAGAAAATTGGATGATAAAGTAGTAAAATGTATTTTTGTTGGGTACATTTCTGAAAGTAAAAGCTATCGTGTGTATCGTCCACAGACTAAACACATTTTGGTTAGCCGTGATGTTGTTTTTATGGAAGATGCTATTAAGCCATTGCTTTCATGTACTAAGGAGACATCTGTTAGCTCCAAAGACATGTATGATACTTTGTTGCCTCTTTTTACACGTGGACAGTCTAGTGCTAGTCCCAATGAGGCAACTTCTCAGCCTTTGCAGGTTTCATGTGATAATGCAAATCATTCCATTTCTAATGCAGATTTACATGATGCACTAGTTGATGAGAGAGCTAATATTGAGCATGCAAAAACTATGCCAAAATGGCTAGCGTAGACTTTGCGTGATAGCAAATTAGATGCACCTCTATCATATCGTACTCGTTTACGCTCTCATAGTGCCTCTTCTGCATCAGATTGCTATGCTATGGCTACATCTAGTATCTCTGATGAGAATGAGCCTGTTTTGTTTGATGAAGCACAAAATTTAGAAAATTAGATGGCTGCTATGCAATTTGAATATGATGCTATAATGAAGAATGGTACTTGGTCTTTATGTGAATTGCCTCCTGGAAAAAAGGCCATTGGGACTAAGTGGGTAGACAAGCTGAAGCGTAAGCCTGATGGTACAACTGAATGACCTACTTGCCGAATGACTACTGTTCGTAGCATCTGTGCACTTGCAGCTCACCATGGTTGGAATGTACATCAGTTGGACATTAAAACAACATTTCTGAATGGTGACTTGCATGAAGAAGTGTATGTTTTTTAGCCCCATGGCTGTGTGTAGGAAGGGCATGAAAACTAGGTGTGCAGGTTAAAGAAGGCCTTATATGGTTTAAAGCAAGCACCACGTGCTTGGTATGAGAAGATACATGCCTATCTGATTGCACATGGTTTTGAGAACAGTCCAGCTGAAAGCACCTTATATGTTACACATGCTAATGATGTGCTTCTGATAATTGTTTTCTATGTTGGCGACATTCTCCTCACTAGTCCTATTGAGAAGCATCTTGTTTTGAGATGTTTGATTTGGGGTATTTGCATCACTATTTGGGCATTCAGTTTATGCAAGTTGATGGTGGAATGGATTTATGTCAAATGAAATATATTGACACATTATTGCAGCATTTTGGCCTTGAAGATTGTAAGCCTATTGCCACTCCTATGGAGACAGGTTTACAATTGAGTCTTCATGATGCTGGAGATGCATTTGATGTTGTTCTCTATCAGCATGCTATTGGATGCTTGATTTACTTATGCATTACTTGGCTAGATATTCAGTTTGTTGTCTCACAGATGACAGGTTTATGCATTGCCCAGGAGTCAAGCATTGGCAGGTGGTTAAGCGCATCTTTCGCTACTTGAGTGGTCCTTGGCTACTTGGGTTGTTTTATCCCAAGGGGGGATTACTACCGCCAGATTTGCATGCTTTTTCTAAATTTGATTGGGCTAGTTGCTATGATAGTCATGTGTCCCCTAGTGGCTTTTTCTTCATGCTTGGTAGCTCATGTATATCTTGGTTGAGCAAGAAGCAGCTTACTATGGCCACTTAGATGTGAGGCTGAGTATAGGGCAGCTTTTACAGTGACTGTTGAGTGTGTGTGGCTCAGATGCCTTATGGATGATTTGGATGTTGGTCAATCTTCTGCCACCACCATCTTCATTGACAGTCACAACGCATTGGCAGTTGTGAGGAACCCTATGCTCCATGCTCGCACTAAGCACATTGAGGTGCATTATCACTATGTCACGGAGAGGTTCTCTACTGGGGAGATTCGCTTGGCATATATGCCCATGCAGGAGAACATTGTATACCTTTTCACGAAGGCTTTGTCTAGGGAGAAGTTTGAAGCTTTCCACAAAGCTTTGGGCTTACTTCCTTTTGTGGAGTGATTTCCACATAGCTTGGCACTTCCTTATACATGAGTGCTAGCTCCTTGTTAACCGCATCACTCCCAGGGGGTATTTGTTGATATATTTAGGTGGTGATGTGTGTGAACACACTAGGACTGCCGGGGCACTTGTTTCCCTCTTAAGGAGGTTATTTTCCCCCCGGCTTGTATATACGCCTATTGCCCTAATGGGCTACTTATCTTTGTACATTCTCTAGTAATATATTTAGTATTGTGTGTTGTGCTCCAAGCTTCTTCTTCTTCCTTGTGCTGTTCGCGTGCTTCCGGAGACGTCTATCTCCAACAATGAATGCAATAATGCATACCGACAGACATTCATTCATTCAGACATGCATACGTAGATAAATGTATGCATACATATTTTAGATGTTCCTTGACTTGAATTTAGCTCATTTATCAATGGTATGCACTATCTTGTGTAAATCTTAAGTTTTTTGTGGTATCAAGTGCAATACCTTGAACTATTTTGTGGTATGAATATGATTACTCAACGCCAAAGCTCAAAAAATTAACTTATTCTCACTTACCCCTCTGTGCTTCTACTCCCTTCTAAGAGGAAGTTCCACTGAAACCTACTCTCCCTTATAGTACGGATCTGACTGAAAAGATAATTGTACAAGTGAAGGGGCATAGTATCGAGGGGACTCCCATATCCCACAAAGCAGAAGTTAGATTGCCTCAAGAGACCACTTGGAAAGGAAAACATCCTTTTGTTTTGCAATTGAATTCGGAAATTAAGTTTTGTTTGACTTTGCTTGCCCAAAAAGTCAACGCTATGAAGTAGATATTTGTTTTCTTTTCCTTTGAGAGAGAAATGTAAAAGAATGCAAAATGGAATAATACAATGACCTGAAAAATACGAGGTGAAGAGGGCCTTATTAATGTATATTCATGAAAGATAGATGCATAGAAAATATATGAAAGATAGGGTAGTTTCAGATTGAGGCTCCGGAATGTGGTAATCTTTGTCATATTACAAAGAAATGAAACTTTCCTGTTTTGCCAAGAATTATTGAAAATGACCTCATTCCTATTCTTCAAATAGGTCAAACAACCTCATCTCTCCAAAGGTACGATGTGCGGAGATCCAAATTCTTGCAATCATCAATGAGAACTTCTCTATAAGACCTTCATTAGGGTGGAGTCTCGCACAACACCTATGAAGGATATAACATCGCTCTCTTAGATTAGGACACTCCAGAACAAGGTGTTGGAGATCCTCCTCAATGTCTTGCCTTTCAAAAAAAAACAAACAATTTTTTGTCCTTTAAGTTTCCATTTGGCACACTTTTTCCTCTCCTCATTATCACCAATGGATGAGTAGCTACCTCTCTCTATCTTAATGATAGAAAGCATGTCTTCCTCATCGCTACTCCTTTTTTGAGCTTAACACTACAACTCCTTAGAAACCAAATCCTTTTTTGAATACAATTGGTTCTTTTGGTTTGAAATCCTTTTTTGAATCAAATGAAAAAATTTATCTACATGACGCCTTTCCAAACTTGTAGAAGCTTTGGATCTCACAGAATCATCATACTTGAACTCGATGAGTCAAAGGAAGGTTGTGTTTTTGGATATATCTCTATCAGGATCTCCAAAAGGTCATAATAATCAAGGATACATGTTGAGATGTAGATTGTCCCAAGCTCTCACAAACCCAGATCGGCATCATGTGTAGCATTGACAACCTATCTTTTCATTCCGGGATGAAAGTCAATGGTGTGGACATCTTCACATTTACTATATGATACTCAAGAAAGATGCACACATGCTTATATGGTTACAAACACACAAACACACACATGCAAGTCCCTCTCATGAGAAAGAAGACACAAGCTCAAGAGAAACTCACTTCCATTCATGAGATTAGAGAAGAATACAAGAGCTAACCCCAAAAAACAAGAGCCTAATATCTTTTATAGACATTGTTAAATTTGGGGCCCTCTTCCTACTCTAATTTCCATCCATTATTACATAAAAAAGTTCTTAAAACCTTCATTTGATCTCCAATATTTTTATAACTATTGAATTTGTACATATTCCATTATGGGCATTATTGATAGCTATTAGATTTATTTGCATAAATCAGTCCTCTATGTCAATCGTCTCTCTTTAGAAAACATTTGTGAATAGCCCCCCCTCCCCCTCTCTCAATTTACCGTGGAAATGCCTTTCTCCACAACACACATATCCATGCCTTGGAGTTTGTCTTTGCTGTGAAGATGCATCACACCAAACATAAGCACCCCTACCATCTTCTTGAGAGGCTCTACTATCTTTGAAGCATGGCCACAATGTTCTTGAAAGATTCCTTGTACTCCTTTGTATCATTAGGAATGATTCAAACGTCCTCTTTCATCCTCCTTTTTCCTATTCCTTCTTTGTCATAATTAAAACAAAATACATCACTCCCACTCCCTCTTTCGTATATAGATGCACTGAAATAGGTTCTTGATGATGGATGATAATATCCAAACATTCTTGATTTTCTTATCTCTCCCTCTAGAACACAGAGATTCAAAAAGGTAAGACGCCATATGTTTAACTGACTCCTTTATTTTATCCCCTCAATTAATGCTTGAAATTAATGTTTCTATATGTAGATGTAGGGAAGCACCTATAGGTGAAGATAAGACTCAAGCGACCTTGTGATACTAATGAAAATGGCATCATTGGAAGAGAATAACGCATATGGAAGGAACATTAGTAGTATAGATATCTCTTGTTACAAGTAATTGTGCCTCAACATATTTATACCAATTTTCCAATGCCATGCTTTCTCACTTTTGGAGATGATTTTGGAAATGATATGATATTGGATAAGTCTATTTTCATGTAGAAACTGATTCTTTAAGACCTATAGTAGTTGTTTTGTAGATATGATAGTCATTTACTAGCATCACCTTGATTCTTTTACATCTATAGACAATCTATTAGCTCGATGGGTAAATCTAAAGAGACAATGGCATGGTGAACCATAGACCTTGTTCCATGGAAAACCCTAACTGCTTGTGCAACCCCAAATACAAACCATAATTATAGAACCCTATGCGTGTACTAAAACCCTAGGTTTTGATCCTATGTGCCTAAGAGAAGGGTATAAACCCTATGTGAATTAACCCTAATATTAAAAAGCCTAAGCGTTCATATTATGGATAGTGAAAACCCATTTGCATACCCTAATTTATCCTAAAACCCTTGTGTCTAACCCAAAATTGAGTACATGTGTGAGATGAGAAAGAATCATGTCTAGCTCTGGCCTTGATTTATTTGGGATCAGAGATAAATGTGATATCTATTTTTTTGATAAATTTAGATGGCCCATCGACAAGGACCATGGATGGAGAATGAGAATTGCACACAATGGGTCTGGGATCTTGCTACGTATGTGTACCTACGTGCTTACTATGATAGGAGGATTCCATGAGGAACTCCATTTTTTTGTGCAAGATAATTGCTCATATGAGGTGATTCTAAGGCAATCTTTTATGTTAGAAATGCGGTAAGAATTTGTTCAAAATTTGGATTGGATTCCCTACAAGTGATGACTATCTTTCCAAATCATTCAATGAATAGGAGAAATTTAGGAAGAATCCCATTGGCTCTTATGATCATATGTGTGATAAGTGCCCACCAGTAAGAAAATTTGGGACATATTATGATCAAAATTCTTGTTAGATTCCACTTTGAAAGGGACTAGTGGATTTGACAACATTGTAGTAGGACATTTTGGAGTAAATAAAACAATAGAACTCATATCAAGGGATTTTTGGTGGCCTCAAATGTGGAAGGAAGTCAAAGAATATATTTGAAGCTGTGACACTTGCAATAGGTCTAAGGTACCGCGACATAAACCTCATGGGCTTTTGCAACCTTTACCTATTCTTGAAAGGCCATGGGCTTCATTGTCTATGGATTTCATCACATATCTACCAAATTCAGATAAGTATGATTTCATTTTTGGTATTATGGATAGATTTACAAAGATGGCACATTTAATTCCAACTACAAAGGCAGTCACAAGTGCAGCCACTGCTAGACTTTTTCTCGGATACATCTTTAGGTTTCATGGATTGCTTGATGATATTGTGAGTGATCAAGTTCCACAGTTCATATCCAGCTTTTGGAACAATCTTTGCAAGCTCCTTGGTATTCAAGTTAAACTATCTACACCAAATCATCCACACAATGATGGACAAACAAAACGGGTGAATCAAGTCCTAGAGCAATATGTCCATTGCATCACCAAAATGATTGGTTTGAGTTGTTACCCTTTTCAGAGTTTGCCTATAACAATAGTGTTCATGCATCTACTAAGCAAACTCCCTCCTTTGCAAATTATGGACAACATCCAAGGATGGATATACAAGTCTTAAATCATGTCAAGAACCCAATTGCCAAAGATAAGGTCCAATACCTCATGGAAATTCACAAACAATTCAAAGAAGAGATCCATAAAGCTCAAGAACATTATAAGTACTATGCAGATGAACATTGTGTTCAAAATCCATCGTATCAAATTGGGGATAAAGTATGGTTACTCAAAAACAATTTGAAAACTTCAAGGCCTTGTGCGAAGTTAGATCATCAAAGATTTGGTCCATTCACCATCTTGGCCAAGATTAATCCAGTCACCTTCAAGCTCCAGCTACCAAGTACCATGAGAATACATCTAGTTTTCCATGTGTCCATGTTGGAACCATATCAGATTTCACCATTTAGGGGGGAGAGATCTAGTCCTTCACCACCTATGGAGATTGATGATCATGAAGAATTTGAAGTCGAGCATGTCCTCAATTGGAGAATATCCTGAGGAAGATTAGAGTACCTTATTCATTGGAGACGATATGACATCAGTGATCGTACTTGGGAACTTGCAGAAAACCTTTAGAGAGCACCAATCAAGGTTCGAGAATTCCATAAAAGAAATCCAATGAAGCCGAGACTAGAGAACATGATCGCTCCTCATGGAACTCCTCGCTTGAAGGGGAGGTGATTTCATGGAAAAAGGAAACCATCCTGAACCTCAGATTCCATGTGAATCCCATATCTTGTGATTCGTTCAAAATTAGGAGAAACCAATGCTTCCATTGTGTTTGGAGCATGCAAAACCCTAAGATCGACTATTTATTTACTAAATTCTGACATTCAGAGATCTTATTTGGATTGCTGATGTCATTGATGACATCATCAATCGGTAACCACCCTTGAAATCTTATATAAGGAGGTCTTGGCCACATACAGACTAAGTCTTGCCAATACCAGTCTTGGGAGCTCAAGGAGTCGGGACCGCCAAGTAAGTACTCTCCAAGTTCCGGTTCCAGTTCTTGTCTTGGTCCTTGTTCCAATCTTGTCTAGTTTAGTTCTTTGACATTCTCTCTTGTCCTCTTGTAATCTCATAGTACGAAATCTTGTCGTGTTCTTTCTTGTATCTAGTTCATCTTCCAGAAGGGAGTTCATCTAATTTAGATATCTTGTTTCATACTTATGATCTTGGGTTGTGGGATCTCCTGTATCATCTCTGGTCAAGTTATTCATACCTATCACTCTCAGGTTGTGGTACGTCTTGTATCAGTCACATATTCTTGTATCATTTTTCCTTTGTAAGTGTTCTTGTAATTCAACGTGTATTTCCGAAATTTTGTATACTATATTTCAGAGAGCACAATCTAGTGCTCCCCCTACACATTAGAGTCACTAGGAACTTGTATTACACCATCCGTGGACGTGCTATTTGCATGCCATGATATTTACTCAGCTATGGATTTGCATCTAAACATGCTCTTAATTCTTGGAATGATAGGAAAGTGGTGAAGAAATTTTGCGGGGATTGCTTCGCCCACAAGGCCTACTCTAAACCTATTTTCTCCACACTTTGAACATATATGGAGATGCTTATACTCATTTCGAAAGAGGATGCAATCATTTGGACAAGCATGAATCTTAGCGTATTCCATTCCAATGGATTGTAAAAGTTTTTTTGCATCTCCACATGTTAGAGGCAAGTCATTGCCCTCTCGCTAAGATTGATCTTTAAGAAGCCTGCAATAAGCAATTAGAATGAAATTAGTAAGTAAAGTTATTTTGATATAACAATGAAAGTTTATTTCAAATACACTACAATTCATAGGCACTA